>CAUYUJ010015948.1:836680-921680 GCA_963575745.1 Prorocentrum cordatum
CCGGCCAAGGGAAAACTAGACCCGACCAAGAAAAAACTAGACTGGGCCAGAGGAAACTAAACCCGACCGAAAGAAACAACTAAACCCGACCGGGGGGTACTAGACCCGACAAAAGAAAAACTAACCCCGACCGAAGAAAAACTAAACCCGACCAAATGACAATCTAAAGCCTACCAAGGGAAAACTAGACCCGACCCAAACAAAAACTAAACCCGACCAAAGGACAAACTAAGCCCGACCAAGGGAAAACTGCACCCGACCAAACGAAAAAAAAATAGACCCGACCAGAAAACAACTAGACCCGACCACGGGAAAACTAGACCCGACCAAGGAAAAACTACACGACCAAAAGAACATCTGGACCCGACCAATTGGAAAACTGCGCCCGACCAAAGGGAAACTAAACCCGACCAATGGAACAACTAGACCCGACCACGGGAAAACTAAACCCGGCCAGAAGAAAACTAGACCCGACCAAAGAACAACTACGCCCGACCAAAGGAACAACTAAACCCGACCAGGGGAAAAGTAAACCCGACCAAGGAAAAACTACACCCGACCAAAGAAAAAACTAAACATGACAAAGGACAAACTAGAGCGGATCAAAGGAAACACTTGACCCGACCGAAGGAAAAGTAGACCCGACCAGAGAGAAACTAAACCCGACCAAGGAACAACTAGACCCGACCAAAAGAGCAACTAAGCCCGACCAAGGGAAAATTTAAACCCGACCCGGGAAAAACTTGGCCCGACCTTCAAACAACTAAACCCGACCAAAGGAACAACTACACCCGACCACGGGAAAACAAGACCCGACCACGGAACAACTAGACCCGACCCCCCAGAAAAAGAAAGAAAGAAAGACAAAAAAGGAAGACAAACAAAAAAAAAACACTAGACCGACCAAGGGAAAACTATGCCCGACCAGCGAAATACTAGACCCGACCAAAAAGGAAAACTAGACCCGACCAGATAAAAACTAAACCAAACCAGAAGAAAAAACTAGACCCGACCAGGGGAAAAACTGAACCGGGCCAAAGAAAAAACTAAACCCGACCAAAGGGGCAACTCGACCCGACCAGGGAAAACCTAAACCCGACCAAGAAGAACTAGACGCGACCAGAAAAGCAGTAGACCCGGCCAAAGGAACAACTAGACCCGACCATGGAAAAAGCTTGCCCCCGAAAACTAGACCCGACCAGGGAAACTAATGCCGACCGAAAAAAACTAAACCCGACCAGGGAAAAGCGACGCCGGACCAGGGAACAACTAGACCCGACCAAAGAAAAACAACACCTGACCAAAGGAAAAATCAAACCCGACCGAAAGGAAAACGACGCCCGACCAAGGTACAAACTCGACCCGACCAATGAAAAACTAAACCCGACCAAGGAAAAACTAGACCCGACACAAACAAAACTAAACCTGACAAAAAGAAAAAAACAAAAAAAAAAAACGACCGAAAAGAAAACGACGCCCGACCAAGGAAAAAAAACTCGACCCGACCAATGAAAAACTAAACCCGACCAATGAAAAACTAAACCCGACCAAGAGAAAAACTATACCCGACCGAAACAAAAACTAAACCCGACCAAAGGGAAACTAGACCCGACCCGGGGAAAACTTGACCCGACCATAGAAGAACTAAGCCCGACCAAAGGAAGAACTACACCCGACCACGGGAAAACTAAACCCGACCCAGGAACAACTAGACCCGGCCACAAGAAAAAAAACTATACCCGACCAAAGGAAAACTGCGCCCGACCAAAAAAGTACTAGACCCGACCAAGGAAAACCTAAACCCGACCAAAGGAAAAACTAAACCCGACCAAAGAAAAAACTAAACCCGACCATTTTTTTTTTTTTTTTTTTTTTTTTTTTTAAAAAAAAAAAAAAAAAAAAAGAAAAGAAAAAAAAAACTAGACCCGACCATAGGGAAAACTAGACCCGACCAAAGGAAAACTAGACCCAACCAAAGAAAAACTACACGCAACTATGGAAACGCTAGACCCGACCAAAGGAACGACTAGACCGGACCAGGGAGAAAGTTTTTCCCCGAAAACTAGACCCGACCAGGGAAACTAAACCCGACCAGGGAAAACCAGACCCGACCTGGGGAAGGTTACACCCGACCAAAGAGGAAACAACAAAAAAGAAGAAGAAATAACGAGGGGGAAACTAGACCCGACCAAGGGGAAAGCTACGACCCGACCAAAGAAAAACTAAGCCCGACCAAAGGAACAACTAGACCCGACCACGGGGAAACCAGACCCGACCAAGGAAAAACTAGAACTGACCAGAGAAAACCTAGACCCGACCAAAGGAAAAAAAACTAAACCAGACCAGGGGGGAACTAGGCCCGACCATGAGAAAACTGAGCACGACCATAGGAAAACTGAACAGGATACGTGGGATATCATGGCAACCAATGCCATGAGAACGTGACAGAACAGAACCACAAATAGCATGATTGCGCCGATGGCGATGACGACGGCGACGTCGCGACCGCCGCGACCTGCGGCGATGGCAGCGGGTGCGACATCTCTATGTCCGACCCGAGCGCTGGCGCAGAATTCGCGCCTCAGAAGAGCCGACGCCGCCGACAGCCGTGGGGCCTACATCACTGTCGCGCGCCGCCGCAGAACTCACCCCTCAGAACCGATGCCGCTGGGCCCCACTTGGAAACGAATGCTCGAGCGACCCCTCGCGCGGCAACTGGCGCGCCGCAGGCAGCGTCGTGGCGCGCCATAGGCAGCGTGTCAAATGCCCACCGACTCGTCGTTCGAGCTCGCGCCATCCTCCTCCTCCTCCTCATCCCCGCCGTCCCCGGCCACTGGCATCAATAGACGTGTTGCCTCCATCGTGGTTCCGCTGGAATACTTGCTGGCTTTCTCGACGAACTCGGCGTCGCCGCCCAATTGCTCAGCGCGCCCCTCGTCGCGGCCCGCCCTGTGCATCGCGCGCCTGTCCACGATGGAGTCGAGCCAGCCCCAGCGCGCATCGTTGGCAACGACGCCTTCGCACTCCATTGCGCCAGAGGCAGCAGCGGCCAAAGCGCCAGAATCTAGAGTGAAGTCCACGACGTGGGTCACTTCGTGGTGCTACACGAGAGTCTGCCACAAGCTGAGCGGCTCCACCTCGCTGTGCGAGAACGGGTGGCCCTTCGAGCCGATGTCCCCCTGCAGGCGCGGAGGCCCCCCGTCAGCGCTAGCGCAAGATGCAGCTCCCAAGATGCTCGTCTTCGTCTCGTGGTCCATGAGAGGGAGCTCGGAGAAACGCCGCATTGGGATACCGCTGTATGACGCGTCTGCGGTCGAGGACTCGCCGCGCGCGTTGAACCCCGCACGGTGCGCCACTTTCCGCGGCGGGCCCTTGAGTGGCGTCGAGAAAATGGCCGTCTCCCTGTTGTTCGTGTAGCTCGACGCCCTGGCTGCGGACCGCGGGTCCTCCTTCTTCGTCGGTTGCTCGTGCGCGAACCAGCGCCCGACGTGCGCGCGGGTGCCTCCTGACTCCCACTTCGCCTCAAAGGACTCAATGGCCCTGCGGTTCGCGCGGCTCCTGCCGTCGAGGAAGATGGGGATATCATCGCTCTGCCTCTTCTGCAAGAAGAACCCGGTGACGCGCTTGAACTTCGCCTCGTCGCGCGCCATCTGCTCGCTCATCCTCGCCTTGCCGCCTTGCTTGGCGACGTTGGGCGGGAACAGCTCCGCTGAGAGGATGAACGCGCGAACGTCGTTCTTCTTCCCCCCGAAGCGGTGCCCGAGGCTGAGCGCATCCCACAAGCTCTGCATCTGCGCCACTGCGTACTCCGCGCCAGAGGCAGCGCCGACAGACGGCAAACTTACGAACTTCACAGCTTTCCTGCGGAGCTGCTTGGGCTGCCCCTGGAGCTTCTGGAGCTCTTCCTTTTGCTCGTCCCCGAGCTCGGACATCCCCGGCAAGCCGAGATTTGCATCCAGCTCGGGGTCGGCGGGGGTCGGCCCGCCCGCGCGCGCGGCCGCGAAGTCGCGGTGCTTGGCGCCGACGCACTGGCTGGTCTCGGCGAGGCACGCGTGCCAGACGAACCCAGTGGTGCTGTTCTGCAACTCCTGCTGGGCAAGCCCGGCAATTTCGTCGTCGAAAGCGCTCGGTCACAGAGGCCACGCGACGTCGATCATCGCCTTCGTCTTGACATCCACGGCGTTCCGATGCTCAGCCACGCGGAGCGCAAACAATGTCTCCATCCCGTCGGCGCCGCCGCCTGAGTCGGGCGCGCGGTGCGAAGCCACGGGCCCATCCGCGCCAGAGGCAGCGAACTTCTGGGGGATGTGGAGAAGCGTCTTAAATGCCGCCATGTCGTTCCCCACTCCCTTGTTCATGAGAAACGCCCCGGGGGGGATGTACTCGACGAGCTCCTTTTTCTTGAAGAGAGCGCGGGGCATCGCTGGCGTCTTCCCGTCGCGCCCGATGACCCGGCTCGCGGGCAGTTCCTCGCCCTTCGGGGCGTCGCCCGCCCAGCGGGCCGCGCGGATGCTGTTCACGACGACAACGAACAATTCCCTGGCCTTGGCGTCAGAGACAGCCCTCGTGGAGCAGGCGAAGCCGATCCCCATGAGAAGCGCAGATTCGCGAAGCTCTGGGAAATGCGCTTCGGCCAGCGCGAAAGCCGAACTGCAGGCGCCGTCGAGGACGAAAGGGCGCAGACCTCTCAGCGCCGCGGCGGTTGCAGCGGTGCGCGCTTTTCCTTTGAACTGGAGGCCGCAGGCCTTCAGCGCAGCCCCCAGTTTCGACGCTGGTTCCTGTCTGGCGAAACAGTTCTCCACGTTGGTCAAGCGGCGCCAGAGGCAGCGCGCGCAGAGAACATCTTCTCTGAAATGTCAGAGCGGCCAAGTGGGTCGCGCCGCCATCGGGCAGCAAGCGCATCCTGATGGGCACGGACAACGCGGCGTTGAACAGATGCCGCGCGCGGTCTTCGATGGATTGCTGGAGCGCCTCGCCCATGGCAGCGCGCCGCGTGATGGCCGCCGCGCGCTCCGCGAGCGTGGTCAGAGCCTCTGTCGAGCAAGCTCCAGGCTTGTTAGGCTCAAGCCGCTGGGCGACCTTGGCGTCGACCGCCAGAGCGGGGATGGGCACGTCGAAGGAGAGGCGCCGCGAGGGCGCGTGCTTGGAGGAGAGGGGGTGCGCCTCGTCTGACCACGCGCCCATGGCGCCCTCGAGCTGGCGTACAGTGACGTCGTCGATATCCGAGCAAGTCGGGTCCAACGTGCGCGCCGCCCCCGCTGCCTCGCACTCCTTGGTGCGGGAGAAGCTCGCAACCAGGTTGTCGTAGTCCATGACCTCGCGAAGCGAACTGAGGTTTGCGCCAGCGGCAGCATCAGTGATGGCCAACGGCGGAAGCAAAGAACACTTGGCGGGCACCGCGAAGGACACCTCGCGCTTGCGCTGCCCCAGGAAGCTGAGCAAACTATGGTCGACGTAGTGCTTCGCTTGGCGCGCCCACTCCTTGACGTGGCCCTGATGCATCGACGCGCGTTCCGTCTCGAGGAGCTGCGCGATGCGCAGGGCCGGCGGCGCGCCAGAGGCAGCGGCGGGCGGCGAGCCAGAGGCAGCGGCTGGTGAGGCCGCCGCGGCCGTCGCCTTCTTCGCAGGCGACGGGGCCCCCGCGTCGCCCGCCCTCTTGCCCATGGCGGTTGCTGGTGGTTGGGGGGGAGCGCGAAAAGCAAAAACGAGCTACTCGCATCCGAGGAGCCGAAACCGCTGTGGATGATGATGATGATGACGGTGATGGTGATGATGATGATGATGATGATGATGATGATGATGATGATGATGATGATAATGATTGTGATGACGATGGTGGCGATGGTGATCATGATGGTGGTGATGGCGATGATGACAACAGCTGGTTGCGTGATGACCGTGATGATGAAGGTGGTGATGCTGGCGACGGCGAGGATGATGATGTTAGCGACGCTGCAGTTCCTTAGTCTGATGCCCCCCCGTGGTGGCCCAGCCAGCTGGACGGGAGGGGCGGGGAGGTGTCAGAGCGTCCAAAACGGCCTCGGCGAGGAAGCCAAAATCATTGATTTTACGGGGGTGTTGGCCCCATGTTGGCCTCCTGGGGGGCAACCCTAATTGAAACTCCGCTCTTCTTTGTTAGATCTCCTCCAAGATGGCACAAAAGAAGCGCCCAGGAGGCTCCAAGAGGTCCCAAGATGGCCCCAAATGGCCCCAAAAGGCCCCCAAGAGGCCCCCAAGAAGACCCCCAGCGGCCCCAAGAGGCCCCCCCCCCCGAGGCACCCATCACCCCGAAGAGCCCCCCATGATCGCCAAGAGACCACCAAAACGTCCCAAGAGGCCACCAATAATCACCCAAGAGATACCCCAAGAGGCTCCGAGAGGCATCCAAGAGACCTATGGCCCTTGTGCTTGCCCTCCTCCTCCTCCTGTTCCTCCTTCCTGCTCCTACTCCTTCTCTTCCTCCTCCTCCTCCTCCGCCTCCTCCCCATCCTATTCATCCTCCTTCTTCCCACTCCCTCATCCATCCATCCATCCACCTCCTCCTTCTCCTCCTCACTCCTTTGCACGGTTCGGCCGTCCTCCTCTTTGCTGCCGCACTTCCCTGATCACCTCAACTCGCCTGGACATCGTTTCTGGATGGGCTGGTGGGGATACGCGAAGCGTCTAGAATTCCTACTACGGGACGCATGCTCAAAAGTGTTTACTCAGATGACCGGACAAACAATTTTTTAACTACGGGACTCTTACAACCTCAGTGCGGGATTATCACCCAAGAATCACTACCAGGAGAACCCTCCTACACAATCCTTGTTATGGGAATCTTACTCACGTGTTCTAACTCAGAGAACATAATGGAAACAACCTTACTACGGAGCTCTTGCTCAAGAGTTGATGCGTTCAAGAATCCGACTCAATAATCCTTACTGAACAAATCGTTAGAACTAATCCTTTACAACGGGCGTGTTCGCAATAGTCCTTACTCAGAGGACCCTATTACATAATCTTTTCTGCGGGAGGGAGCCGTACTCCGCAATCTTTCACCCCGAAAACCTGAATGCAGATTCCTGGCTACGTCAGAATGAGAGGGCCGAGCGGTCATTCACTGTCCCTGCCTCCTCCTCCTCCTCCTCCTCTTCCTCCTCCTCCTCCTCCTCCTCCTCCTCCTCCTCTTCCTCGTCCTCATCGTCATCGTCATCCTCCTCCCACACCTCGTCCTCCTCCTCCTCTCCTTCCTCGTCCTCCCTCTCCACCCCTCGTCCTTTTCATCATCGTCCTCCCATTGTCGTCCTCCCCCTCATCGGCCTCCATCATCGTCCTCCCATTGTCGCCCATCATCATCATCATCATCCTCTCCCTCCTCCCCCTCCTCGTCCTCCTCCTCCCCCTCCTCCCCCTACTCGACCTCCTGCTCCTCCTCCTTCTATTGTTCCACAGTCTCCTTACATCCTTTCTTCTTCCGCGTTCTCCTCGGCCCCTGTTTACTCCTCATGCCCCCCCCTTCTTTTCCCAAGAGAACTGCAACGCAATCTCCTGTTCCACGTTATGCTCCCCGCCTTCTCTGATCAAGGCAAATCGCCAGTGCAAAGTTGCTGGACGGGCTGGTGAGGATGCGCGGGGCTTGAAGAAGTCCTTGCGGGCTCAGACGGCATGCAAAAATCCGCCGCCGCGCTTGTGCGGCTTTGGTTTGTTCAGTGAACGTGGTTTAGGTCGCGGGTGGGTCGCGGGCTCTCCACCTCCACCTGGAAGGAATGCAAAAGCAGCCCGCCGCAGGTGCCAAAACAATTGGTTTGTACACTGAACGTGGGTTGGGTCGCGGGTGGGCGGCGGGTTCTCCACCGGGAACGAATGCAAAAATGCCCGCCGCAGGCGCCGAAAATTTTGGTTTGTACCCTGAACGTGGTCGCGGGTGGGCCGCGGGCCGTCCACCTGAAACGAATGCAGAAGATGCCCGCCGCAGGCGCAGAAAAATGTGGCTTGTACCCTGGTCACGGGGTGGGTCGCGGGCTCCCCACCTGGAAGGAATGCAAAAAAAAACCCGCCGCAGGCGCCGAAAATGGTGGTTTGTACCTTGAACGTGGTTTGGGTCGAAGGTGGGTCGCGGGTGGGTCGCGGGGTGGGTCGCGGGTGGGTCGCGGGTGGGTCGCGGGTGGGTCGCGGGGTGGGCCGCGGATTCTCATTGTTGTTGTTGTTGTTGAACATTATTAATTCTAAAGAATAATTATTGTTGGGCCCCCTGGTGCGCGCCCCCCCCGCCGCGCCTAGGCCGCAGCCACGTTTTCATCATTTTCGTGAGGAAGCCTCAGGTAATTCGAGGTGATCAAGATCCGGTTGTTTTGTTGTAATCCGTTTTCCCTTGCAAAAAACACTATAAAATGACATTTCTTGTTCTAATATAATCAAATTTCAAGAATCCCTTGCAAAAAATAAGGTAAAGTGGACATTCGCGCGCGCAAGACGAAATCCTTCCAAAAGCTTAGTGTTCGGAGCGATTTTAACATAAAAACATCAAAAAACCAATGGTTTTTCAACAAAAAAATGTCAAAATCTCATCCCGCGCGCTCTTGCGGATTCGTAGGAAACCAACACTTTTTAAACATTTCTGTCAAACGGGCTTTTGCGAGCAACTTTTTCGAACTTCTGCGACAACGGTTGCGCACCTGCCAGGGCCATCATCCCTGTCAAATAATACCATGCGGGACACATTCGTCTCTCTGTATTATGTATTGTATGGCACAATTGCACCATGCTGGGCACATGCGCGCCCCGAATAAGTGACCAAGTTCTGTGGGTGTGTACCCCGCGCCAGTGTAGTAGCCACGGTCGTCCGCACGCCACGAAGTGAAGTGTCCCAACGTCATAGGGCGGGAAGCTGGGTTTGGGTGGTCGCGAAGAGTCGTTTGGATATTTGGTAGAGCTTGTAATGCCCCCCCACGAAGTGGGGGTATTGCCTGGTGTCGTATGAAAACCCTGGCACTGGGGAGAACACCACGCGTTCGGGTAAAATGATTGTTGTTGTTGTTGTTGTTGTTGAACATTATTAATTCTAAAGAATAATTATTGTTGGGCCCCCTGGTGCACGGCCCCCCTGCGCCGCCTAGGCCGCAGCTACATTTTCATCATTTTCGTGAGGAAGCCTCAGGTAAACGATGTGATCAAGATCCGGTTGTTTTGTTGTAATCCGTTTTCCCTTGCAAAAAACACTATAAAATGACATTTCTTGTTCTAATATAATCAAATTTCAAGAATCCCTTGCAAAAAATAAGGTAAAGTGGACATTCGCGCGCGCAAGACGAAATCCTTCCAAAAGCTTAGTGTTCGGAGCGATTTTAACATAAAAACATCAAAAAACCAATGGTTTTTCAACAAAAAATGTCAAAATCTCATCCCGCGCGCTCTTGCGGATTCGTAGGAAACCCAACACTTTTTAAACATTTCTGTCAAACGGGCTTTTGCGAGCAACTTTTTCGAACTTCTGCGACAACGGTTGCGCACCTGCCAGGGCCATCATCCCTGTCAAATACTACCATGCGGGACACATTCGTTTTTTGCGCGCGCACGCCGAAATCTCGCACATTTGTGGAAATCGCCCAGGAATTCCACAAATGTGACCAACTATCTTGCGAGTACGTATCATCTCATGTGTGTCGTGCACACTATCAAATGTAACAGAGTTGTGTATTCCCATCATCCCAGGAACTTGACCCAAAAATGTGACCAACTCCGCTCTCTCTGTCTCTCTCTCTGTCTGCTCTCTGTCTCTCTCTCTGTCTCTCTGTATTATGTATTGTATGGCACAATTGCACCATGCTGGGCACATGCGCGCCCCGAATAAGTGACCAAGTTCTGTGGGTGTGTACCCCACGCCAGTGTAGTAGCCACGGTCGTCCGCACGCCACGAAGTGAAGTGTCCCAACGTCATAGGGCGGGAAGCTGGGTTTGGGTGGTCGCGAAGAGTCGTTTGGATATTTGGTAGAGCTTGTAATGCCCCCCCACGAAGTGGGGGTATTGCCTGGTGTCGTATGAAAACCCTGGCACTGGGGAGAACACCACGCGTTCGGGTAAAATGATTTGTTGTTTGTTGTTGTTGTTGTTGTTGGTGTTGTTGTTGTTGTTGTTGAACATTATTAATTCTAAAGAATAATTATTGTTGGGGCCCCTGGTGCACGGCCCCCCTGCGCCGCCTAGGCCGCAACTACATTTTCATCATTTTCGTGAGGAAGCCTCAGGTAATACGAGGTGATCAAGATCCGGTTGTTTTGTTGTAATCCGTTTTCCCTTGCAAAAAAAACACTATAAAATGACATTTCTTGTTCTAATATAATCAAATTTCAAGAATCCCTTGCAAAAAATAAGGTAAAGTGGACATTCGCGCGCGCAAGACGAAATCCTTCCAAAAGCTTAGTGTTCGGAGCGATTTTAACATAAAAACATCAAAAAACCAATGGTTTTTCAACAAAAAAATGTCAAAATCTCATCCCGCGCGCTCTTGCGGATTCGTAGGAAACCCAACACTTTTTAAACATTTCTGTCAAACGGGCTTTTGCGAGCAACTTTTTCGAACTTCTGCGACAACGGTTGCGCACCTGCCAGGGCCATCATCCCTGTCAAATAATACCATGCGGGACACATTCGTTTTTTCTTCGCGCGCGCACGCCGAAATCTCCAAAAACCATTGGGCTTCATCGGGACAACGATCGGGACAACCACAACCATCAGGACAACCATCGGGACAACCATCGAGACAACCATCGGGACAACCATATCCTCTCTCTCTTGTGTATTCCCACATCCCTCAGGAATTTGCCCTAAAGATGTGATCAACTATCTTGTGAGTACGTATCATGTGTATCATGTGTATCATGTACCATATGCATCATATGCAACAGATGTTCTGTGGAAGGCTTAACAACTTCTGTGGGTTAACAAGGCTTAACAACTTCTGTGGGTGTACGAACGTAGGCTTAACAACTTCTGTGGGTGTGTACTCCACGCCAGTGTAGTAGCCACGGTCGTCCGCAGGCCACGAAGTGAAGTGTCCGAACGTCATAGGGCGGGAAGCTGGGTGTGGGTGGTGGCGAAGAGTCGTGTGGATATTTGGTAGAGCTTGCACTGCCCCCCCACAAAGTGGGGGTATTGGCTGGCGTCGCATGAAAACCCTGGCACTGGTGAGAACACTGAGCGTTCGGGTAAAGTGATTGTTGTTGTTGTTGTTGTTGTTGTTGTTATTGTTTGTTGTTGTTAATGTTGTTGTTGTTTGTTGTTGTTGTTTGTTGTCGTCGTTCCACCCGCAACCCGCCCCGCGACCCACCCGAGACCCAACCCGCGACCCACCCCGCGACCCACCCGCGACCCGCCCGCGGCCCACCCGCGACCCACCCCGCGACCCACCCCGCGATCCACCCCGCGACCCACCCCCCGCGACCTACCCCGCGACCCACCCCGCGACCCGCCCGAGAGCGCCATCGACAAGGAAGGTGGGGGCCACGAGGTCCGCCGGCTCGACAACGCCCGCGTCGCCCGCGCCCGCCCCCTCACTCTTATCCGGAATTGCGGGGTGCTACATAACTATTACTCAACAATCTTGCTAAAACAGTCTTAGTACAGAAGCCATACCACGGGAATATGGGTCGCGGGTGAATCGTGGGCTGGATCGCGGGTGGGGGTCGGTGGTCGGGGTCGCGGATGGGTCGCGGGTGGGTCGCGGGGTAGGTCGTGGGTGGGTCGCGGGTGGGTCGCGGGTGGGTCGCGGGGTGGGTCGCGGGTGGGTCGCGGGCAGGGTCGCGGGGGGGACGACGCCAATCAACAACAACCACCACACCAACAACTACAACAACAAACAAACAACAAATCACCACCAACCACAACAACAATAATCCGCATCGCGGAATCCCACCTCAGCCACGCACCCAGGGACAGTGAATGTCCGTTCGGCCCCCTCGCTCTGATATGTATGCTCTTCGTGGCCACCGCTCGTTCGCGCCCGTCGCGGCCCCATATGCGTGCCCATCGTGACCCCGCTGTTGTCCTTCGTGGCCTTTTCGCTGCCCTTCGTGCTCCCTCCTCCTCCTTCCCCCCTGCCCCGTCCTTCCATCCGTTCTCCCTTCCTCTGCCTTAAGGGCTGCACGCAATACGCGTTGCAGGTAAGAAAGGTCTACCCTTACTGGGGAAACGATCGAAGACGAAGGGGTCGGGTATCGAGGGTTTGGGAAAGACGTGTTGAATGTCACGCAAGCAGATAAGAGCGAGCAGTCTGAACATCAGTGTTGTTGTTGCTGCTGCTATTGTTCTCTCACTACTGACGAACAATTATTGTTGATCCCCCCGTGAGTGCCCTTTCCTGGGGCCCGCGCCTTGTTTTTTATCAGGGAAAGGAGTGGGTCTCAGAACTGTGTTTTTGGCCCCCCCGTTTTGCAACATCAGCCGCTCTACTGTATGCAGAAATCGCGCTCTCGCGTGGGACTTCCTCGCAATTCATTCCGACGCCGCGCCCTCGACACTCAGGAATCACTCTCTCGCTTTGGCCTGGCTCACGATTGACTTGGGAATCGCGCTGTCTCTCGAAGACTTCCTCGTGATTCATGCAGGACGCACGCTTCAGCAACCCGCCTGCTCGACCTGGCCGCCTGGGCCCGCCTTCCCGACCCACCTGTTAAGGTCTACCCGCCCGATCTGCCCATCTGGTTCTGCCACGTGTTTTCTGCTCCTAGCTACCCTCCTGCTACTCTCTCTCTCTCTCTCGTGCTCCATCCTCCTCCCTCCCCATGGCCCCTTTCTTCCATCCGTCCTCTCTCCCCCTGCCGTAGGGGCTGCATGAAGGACACGTTGCAGGTAAGAAAGATACACCCCCCAAAAAGAGACGATTGAAGATGCAGAGAGCGGGTATGGAGGGTTTCGGATATACGTGTTGAATGGCACGCAAGCAGGTAAGAGCGAACAAACTGAATATGATTGTTGCTGTTGTTGTGATTCATGCTGTTTGTTGTTCTCGTCGTCCTTGCCCGCGCCCCCCCGACGAACTCCCCGCGCCCCCCCCGCGACTCACCCCGCGACCCACCCGAGAGGCACCCGCAACCCAGCCCGCGACCCGCCCGCGACCCACTTGCGACCAACACCGCGCCCGCCCCATCACTGTTATCCGCAACTGCGGGGTACTAGATATGGCTTCGTATTGGCATAGGCTGGAAAATTTCGCCGGTGCTCAAGCCCGTCCTCCTCCCCTTCTCCCCGTATTCCCTCATGTCCTCCCATCTCTTGATTCGCTGAGCGAAGGTCTCCTGTGATTAGTTTGCCCCTTCGGGACCGAGGTCTTTCGCGAAACCAGACTCCGCGAACAGAGAGGGGATCAGCGAAATGGGAAGGATGGGAGGGAGGAACAGGATGTCAGGTATGGCGCGAGCGCATCTAACTTGCCCTCCTCTCCCTCCCCCCCCTCGTCCTTCCCCCTCGAGCCCCCCCTCTGCCACCCTGCCCCTCCCACCCCTCCCGCTTCGTCTGCTCCACTCCCGCTCCTGCGGGGGAGAGCGGAAGGGAAGCGTGAAGCGTGCGCGCGCAGGCGTTGGCCGTGGGCCCCGAAGGCCTGGTAGAAGAGGCGGAGAAACTTGTGGAACACGTCCTCGGCCGGAAGGCGGCCAGCGGACGGGGCGGAGGCTGGCGGGTGGGAGGCGCGGGAGGGCAAGAGCAGCGGCGGCAGCGAGGGCGAATGGCAAGGCCTCGGGGCTGCGGTAGGACTGCCCTCGCGCGTCGGCGAGGCGGGCCGGGCGATTCGCCTTAGACTTCCTCACCATTATGACCCTGAAGCCTGAAACTCGCAACTGTTACGCGGATGGAGGGGCGGGGGGGTTCAAGCTGGGACTCTTGCCTCGGCTTTCCCCGCGGCGTGGGCCTTCGAGACGTGGGCCCCGTGGTCCCCGGGGGCCGGCTCTTCGTCTCGAGTAACTCTTTTGATGGCCCCCGGGGCCCAGTGAGGGCCCCCGGAGGCCGAAGGCTTCCCGAAGAACGCAGGTCAAGGTCTACCCCGGGAGCCAGGCGATGTAACGGGGGATCGCCACTAGGGGGTCGCCACCTCCTCGAGGAAACAGCCCGCCCCCTGGACCCTCCAGATCACCCTATAGGGGTGCCAAAGGAGCCCGAAGACGTCCAGGAAGGAACTCCTCGATCCTTGATGCTTGACCCTCCTTCCTCTCCGATTCTCGATTTCCAGGAGGTGGTGAACCCCCTGGTGGTGACCTCCTTGGCACTGCCCGAGGCGGGCCGTGCGCGCGCGCAGCCCGAAATCCTGCCAGGGATGAGCCGGCAAGGGCCGCCGTGGGGGGGTTCGATCGGGGGGGCGTGGCTCAGTGGGGGGGTGAACATCGACCTGGAATCGGCGATACATCGCCGATTGATCGGTGATATGCGCCAGATAGCGACACCGCGCGCTGGGCTGGATGGGCTATCAGGCCCCTGTCGGCGATGAGTGGGCGAGGGGGTGTCGATGCGCTCCCCCCTCCTGGGCCCCCCTCCCCCTTTGTCGGCGCCCTTTTGTTTTTGGGTCCCAGCTCGGCTCTCTGGCCGCCGTTTGGGACGATTCTGGCCCCCTCAGAGCGTTCTCGGCGAGGCGCAGCTGCTGGAACGCATCCCGAGGTCAGAAAACCCCCGAGAACCGACGAACATGCGACGTACCTGAACCAAGTGGCCAGAGTGGTTGGCCAACATTTTTTTAGGGATGATGACATTACAAGAGCCGCCGTTTGTTGTGCAAGTTGCATGGAGTGCGCGCGCGCGTTGCGCGACTCACAAGACGCTAATAGAAGGACGAGGAGCGAGGCCCCAGGCTTGGGGAGGAAAGGGGCGGGAAGGAGGGGCATGAACAGGACGGAAGCGGGGCCTGAAAATCAGCGCGGCAGCTGCAGGGGGAGACGGTGAAGGCGGAAGAGGACTAATGAGCAGTGGTGTCGCCCTGGCGCCCTGAATCGTGAGCTGCTCACAGCCAGTGCAGGATGCGAGCCAGGCCCAGTTCGCCCGCCTTACTCGGGGGGTGGGGATGAAAGTGGCACTTTTCGGGCTCTGAAGGCCCTTTTGGGGCTCTGAAGGGCCCCTTCAGGGGCCCCTTCAGGGACCCCTTCTCTGCAGCCCTCGCTGCCCCCTCGTTTACCGCCCCACCCCCATGACGCGAGGCCCAACTCGGGGGGGGGGGGGGGCCTCGCCGGGCCTGGGGACCGTCGAACAGTGGCTCGGGATGCAAGGCCGGTCTTGGGTCCGCTCTTGCGACTCGGTCCAGCTCAAGCCTGCCCACTCGGTTTGGGACAAGGGAGGGGGCTCCTGGGGGAAACCGGCCCTGGACCCAGGGGGTGGGGCAAGATTTCATCCCCGAGTCGTTTTCTTACGGTCCCAGGGGCTGGTCGAGGGCGAGGGCCCAGGGGGACCCGAACGTAGGAGAAAACCTGTAGGACCCGTTTCCCTCAGGACCCGCTCCCTCCATTGGCGACTCCGGAGGCCTCTGGGGTCTCCCGCGGAGGTCCCCAGGGGTCCTCCGAGGCCTCCAGAGCCGCAGAGTGGGCACAAGGACGTCATGCCAGCATGACGCCTTATCCTCGATCTGCTTGGGCGTCGCTTCGCCCCTCCCCCCCTCCCAAACCTGCTCCCGAGGGCTCGGCGGCCGGGACCTTCAGAGAGCAGGCGCAGGGAGCAGGCTGGTGCCCAGGCGGGGCGCGGGCGGAACACGTGAGCCCGCCCGTGGCGCAAGCGGGGTCCCGAGAGGAGGGCCCAGAGATCCTCACGAGTCGATCTGGCCAGGGAGATGCAGCCGAAGGATCGGGTCTAGAGGGCCTCATCCGCCGGCCCCCTTGGGAGCCAGCAGGCTGCTGGGTGGAGGCTGCGCAATTTCCTCCGCCAGTTCCAGGGTCCAGCTCCCAATTTAGAGCCATAGGTGCTCTCTTTTCTAGTGTCACTGCTCTAGTGGTGCAAATCTGCGCGACGGGGGAGGCTGAAACGTTTACCACGAACCGCACCAATACCACGCCCTCTGAATTTATTTGGGGCGCTGGGACACGTAAAATAGCAACTATTCACGCTCCCGAGGCTAAAATCCCTAGTGCATTGCGCTTGATTCGCGCTCCCGAAACCACAACCCCGGGTAAATGATGCAAGGATCGCGCTCCCGAAATCACAATCCCCAATCAAATTATACCAGACTCGCGCTCCCCAAGCCACACCCCCTCGTAACGTACGCCGGATTCGTTCCCCACAAGCCACGATCCTTCATAACTTCATACAGGTTCGTGCTCCCGAAGCCCCGAAGCCACAGTCCCTGGTAAACTACAACGTAAGACCACAGTCCCTTAACGAATACGCCAGGCTCGCGCTCCCGACGCAACAACCCCTTGTGAGTTGCAACGAGCTTGTGCCCCGAAGCCGCCAATCTTACGCCTCGGGGCCCCTGAGGCCGCAGCCTTTCGAGAACTAGGACGAGCTTGCGTCCTCGAAGCCTCACTCCCAACTGCCACTGAGTGGCACTCCCGACTCCACGAACCCACCTCACGGATGCCGCCCCGCAGCACCCTTCTCCAGAGCAGCACCACTGTCATGTTCTGTGCTGCGACATGTGCTCGGGGGGCGCTTTTCTGCCCCCCTGAAGGCTCCTGAGAATCTGACTCGGGGCTCGAGGCCACGAATCCTCGTACTAGCTGGGGTCGCGCGCTCCCGAAGCCTCGCGCCCCTGTAACTCCCACCAGCCCTCTGGGCGTGAGTGGTTTCGGGAGCCCCCATCTGTCCACCCCTCTTTTTCCCCTTCTGGGAGGGGTTGATCATTGTTCCCTATTAAGACGACAGTGCGCTGGCGCCCTGTGAGCACGTTGTACTGTTTTTTGACACGGGTGGCGGGGCACCCTGAATGAAACCGCATTGTGCAGGACCACCATCCGTGTCAAAAACAATACAAAGCGCATGTTGCGACAACGTCGTAGGTATTGTGCTGGCCACCCGCGATTACTTTATATGGTTCCTTGACAGGGATGGCGGTGGTGCTCGCTTGATGATGCTTGCGGTACGCAGGCCCAGAGCAATGCTGACGCCCCACATCAGCATCTGGACCATGCGGACGGGGGGGCATCATGTTTTTTTTTTTTTTTTTTTTTTTTTTTGTATTTGTGTTGTTTGTTGTTACCTAACAGCGAAGACTGATAGGTTTCTAATGGTCTCAAAAGAAAACATCTTGACTCCTCAGGTAGGTCTGGGCAGATGCCGGACGGGTGCCGGGGAGAATCCGCGGAAGACGTTTTAAGCAAACAGTTACACACTTCGTGGTCTTCGAGGTCCCAGAACTCCATTCCCGGGCCACATTCTAAATGCCCGGAGCCAACTGTAGGCCACTTCGTGCTCTTCGAGTTCCCAGAACTCCATTCCCGGGCCACATTTTGAATGCCCGGAGCCAACTGTAGGCCACTTCGTACTCTTCGAGTTCCCAGACTTCCATTCCCGGGCCACATTTTGAATGCCCGGAGCCAACTGTAGGCCACTTCGTGCTCTTCGAGTTCCCAGAAGTCCATTCCTGGGCATGATTTTGAATGCCCGGAGCCAACTGTAGGCCACTTCGTGCTCTTCGAGTTCCCAGAACTCCATTCCTGGGCATGATTTTGAATGCCCGGAGCCAACTGCAGGCCACTTCGTGTTCTTCGAGTTCCCAGAACTCCATTCCTGGGCCACATTTTGAATGCTGAGGCAGGCTGAGGCTGAGGCTGAGGCAGGCTGAGGCTGAGGCAGGCTGAGGCTGAGGCCGAGGCTGAAGGCAGACTGAGGCTGAGGCTGAAGCAGGCTGAGGCTGAGGCTGAGGCTGAAGCAGGCTGACGCTGAGGCAGGCTGAGGCTGAGGCTCAGGCTGATGCAGGCTGAGGCTGAGGCCGAGGCTGAAGGCAGACTGAGGCTGAGGCTGAGGCAGGCTGAGGCTGAGGCTGAGGCAGGCTGAGGCTGAGGCTGAGGCTGAGGCTGATGCTGATGCAGGCTGAGGCTGAGGCTGAGGCTGAGGCTGAGGCTGAAGGCTGAAGGCAGACTGAGGCTGAGGCTGAAGCAGGCTGAGGCTGAGGCTGAGGCTGAGGCTGAGGCTGAGGCTGAGGCTGAGGCTGAGGCTGAGGCTGAGGCTGAGGCAGGCTGAGGCTGAGGCTGAGGCAAGCTGATGCTGAGGCAGGCTGAGGCTGAGGCTGAGGCTGATGCAGGCTGAGGCTGAGGCTGAGGCTGAGGCTGAGGCCGAGGCTGAAGGCAGACTGAGCTGAGGCTGAAGCAGGCTGAGGCTGAGGCTGAGGCAGGCTGAGGCTGAGGCTGATGCAGGGTGAGGCTGAGGCAGGCTGAGGCTGAGGCCGAGGCTGAAGGCAGACTGAGGCTGAGGCTGAAGCAGGCTGAGGCTGAAGGTGAGGCAGGCTGAGGCTGAGGCTGAGGCAGGCTGAGGCTGGGGCAGGCTGAGGCTGAGGCTGTGACTGCGACTGCCGTTGCCACTGCGACTGTCATCGCGAATGCGACTGCGACTGCGGCTGCGAGAACAGCAGAATTCTACAACTGGAGAATTCTACAAGACAACAGAATTCTACAACATCAGAACTGTCATCGCGAACTGCGGCTGCGGCTGCGAGAATTCTACAACTGGATTCTCATCTGAATCGTAAGGGGAATGCTTCCAGATATGCTCCTACACATTGCTGTTAGGTTGCTTTGCCGGGATACTTGATTGTTTTTCTTTTTACCTAACAGCGAAGACTGATAGGTTTCTAGTTGTGTCAAAAGAGAGCATCTTGACTTCCCAGGGGGGTCTGGGCGGGTGCCGGGGAGAACCCGCGGAAGTCGTTTTAAGCAAACAGTTACACACTTCGTGGTCTTCGAGATCCCAAAACTCCATTCCCGGGCCACATTCTGAATGCCCGGAGCCAACTGTCGGCCACTTCGTGCTCTTCGAGTTCCCAGAACTCCATTCCCAGGCCATGTTTTGAATGCCCAGAGCCAACTGTAGGCCACTTCGTGCTCTTCGAGTTCCCAGAACTCCATTCCCAGGCCACATTCTGAATGCCCGGAGCCAACTGTAGGCCACTTCGTGCTCTTCGAGTTCCCAGGACTCCATTCCCGGGCTAGATTTTCAGTGCCCGGAGCCAACTGTAGGCCACTTCGTGGTCTTCGAGTTCCAGAATTCCATTCCTGGGCATGATTTTGAATGCCCGGAGCCAACTGTAGGCCACTTCGTGCACTTCGAGTTCCCACAACTCCATTCCTGGGCATGATTTTGAATGCCCGGAGCCAACTGTAGGCCACTTCGTGTTCTTCGAGTTCCCAGAACTCCATTCCCGGGCCACATTTTGAATGCTGATGCAGGCTGAGGCTGAGGCTAAGGCATGAGCTGCCGGCTGAAGGCAGACTGAGGCTGAGGCTGAGGCTGAGCAGGCTGAGCTGAGGCTGAGGCTGAGGCTGAGGCAGGCTGAGGCTGAGGCTGAGGCAGGCTGAGGCTGAGGCTGAGGCAGGCTGAGGCTGAGGCTGAGGCTGATGCAGGCTGAGGCTGAGGCAGGCTGAGGCTGAGGCCTGAGGCCGAGGCTGAGGAGGCTGAGGCTGCAGGCTGAGGCTGAGGCTGAGGCAGGCTGAGGCTGAGGCTGAATGCAGGCTGAGGCTGAGGCAGGCTGAGGCTGAGGCCGAGGCTGAAGGCAGACTGAGGCTGAGGCTGAAGTAGGCTGAGGCTGAGGCTGAGGCAGGCTGAGGCTGAGGCTGAGGCAGGCTGAGGCTGAGGCAGGCTGAGGCTGAGGCTGTGACTGCGACTGCCGTTGCCACTGCGACTGTCATCGCGAATGCGACTGCGAGAACAGCAGAATTCTACAACTGGATTCTCATCTGAATCTTAAGGGGAATGCTTCCATAGATGCTTCTACACATCGCTGTTAGGTTGCTTTGCCGGGATCATTTTATTTGTTTTACAAGGATGGCACGCCAACCGCATGTGGATCCCGCGGCGAGCATCGCGAACCTGGCGTCCGCTTTGGTTCCCAGTTGCTGTCCATCCAGTGGCGACCCCTGACTATGCCGAGACTCGGATGCCACTTATGTGGTGGGGGGGCGGGTGGGAGTGAGCTAGACGGCTTGCGTGCGGAGAGGGTGTCTTGATCACTGTTCCCTATTAATAAACACCCCCTCCCCCAGGCGACTGGGGGCCAACCAGGGTCCATGACGACACCCCCCCCACCATCCCTTGCAAAAAACACTACAAAACACACTCTGCCTTCAAATTCTAATCATGCGCAGCCAACCCGATGCGCCCCCCCCCCCCCACGATCCCTGTCAAAAAACAATACAGCGTACACTTGGCGGCGGCGGCGGCTGCGGCGGCTGCGGCGGCTGCGGCGGCGGCTGCGGCGGCTGCGGCGGCTGCGGCGGCGGCGGCGGCGGCGGCGGAGGCGGCGGCGGCGGCGGCGGCTGCGGCGGCGGCGGTAGCTGTGGCGGGAGCGGTGGCGGCAGCTGCGGCTGCGGCGGCGGCAGCGGTGGCGGTGGCGGTGGCGGCAACGGCTGCGGCGGCGGTTTGGCAGCGGGGGCGGCGGCGGCGGCGGCGGCGGCGGCGGCGGGGCGGCAGCAGCTGCGGCGGCGGCGGCGGCAGGCGGCGGCAGGCGGCGGCAGGCGGCGCCGGCGGCGGCAAGCGGCGGCGGCGGGCAGCGGCGGCGGCGGCGGCGGCGGCGGCGGCGGCGGTGGCGGCGGCGGCGGATTGGCCCCCAGTAGCTGCCCATCCAAAGACGACTGCTGAATATGCTCAAGCTCGGGCCAGACTCGGGTGCTACGTATGTGTTGGGAGGGCGGGTGGGAGTGAGCGAGACGGCTTGCGGGCGGGGAGGGGGCCTTGATCCCTCCGCCTACCCCCTCCCCCTGGGCCTCGAGGGGGGAGGGCGCGGGTCGTTGGAGCGTCTGTATTGGCGTAAGATGGCGCCAAGGCAACCCTAAGAGAGCTCAAGATGACCTCCACGATCGCTCAAGCTAGCCCTCGATGACTCAAGTTAGCTCTTAACAAGCCTACACGAGGCTCCAAGACCCCCCCAAGACGGCCCCAAGTGATCACGGAGCCTCCCAAGGACGCCCCCGAGAGGCCAGAATCTGCCAATAACCTATGGAAAATCAATGTGTTGTCCCGTCTCGCCTGTTCGCTTTCAACGGGCTCAAGAGGCTTCAATATGGCCCACGAGAGCCCCAAGACAGGCCCAAGACGGGCCCAAGAACACCCACGATCGCCCAAGAGCGCCCCAAGAGCGGCCCAAGATGGTCCCAAGAAGTAACGTTTCGGGTTCCGAAGGGGGTGACCGTAGTTGACGCCGCGCTCCTTTCTGAGTCGTGACCTCCAACGTGGCCCGAAAAGACCTCCCAGACCCCACCAAAGAGCCCCAAGAGGGCCCTAAGACCCCCCAAAAGAGCTCCACGGGTGCCCCAAGAGGCACCACGGGGACCCCAAACGGGCTCAGAGACCTCCAATATATTCCCAAGAAGGCCCGTGGATAGCCCCAAGATGCCTCCAAGCGGCTCTCAGAGAGAAAGACCCAGAGAAGGTATTCATGGTTGACTCGTCGTCGTCGTCGTCGTCGTCGTCGTCGTCGTCGTCGTCGTCGTCGTCGTTGTCGTCTTCGTCGTCGGCTTCGTCGTGGTCGTCGTCGTCGTCGTCGTCGTCATCGTCGTCGTGGTCGCCGTTGTCGTCGTGGTCGTCGTTGTCGTTGTCGTCGTCGATGTCGTTGGTGTGGTCATCGCCGTCGTCGCCGCTATCTCCCTCTCGTCTCCCAGCGCCTTCTCTTCTTCCTCCTCCTCTTCTTCCGCCCCGTTCTCCTCCCACTCCTCCCGCAAAGAAAAGCTAAAAGGAAGCGAGCAGGCGGTGTCGTCGTAGTCGTTGTCGTCGTTGTCGTCGTCGTCGTCGTCGTCGTCGTCGTCGCGGTCGTCGTCGTCGTCGTCGTCGTCGTCGTCGTCGTCAATGTCGTTGATGTGGTCATCGCCGTCGTCGTCGTCGCTATCTTCCTCTCTCCTCCCACCGCCCTATCTTATTCCTCCTCCTCCTCATTCGCCTCGTCCCCCACCTACTCCTCCCACACTGAAGAGCTAAAAGGGAGCAGGTGGGATGCAGGAGGAACGGCAGGGTATATGCGAGGGCAGGAGAAGGGACGCCCGAAAACAACGACAGCCAGGATGCTTCGCAAAAGTTGCTGTTTTGGGATGGGCTGGTGGGGATATGCGAAGCGTGAATAATTACACTGGAAGTGTGCTCCCGAGGCCAATATCCTTCACACATCGTTACAAGTGCGCGCCACCAGCCAGCTAGCAAACAATCCAAACTGGTTGCCAATCAGCCGAGCTGCCAGCAAGCCAACCGACAATGAAATCAACCAACCTATTAATCAAGCGTGACCACGCAATCAATCTGAAGGGGGGACCCCTTCAGATCAAATAAATTGTCACTCGGCTTTTTTGGGTTTCGTACGATCTCAATGGGGTCTTGACCCTTTTCGCCGTTTTCGGGCTGTCGGTGCCCTCCCTGTGGCCCAGGACCGTCAACATAATGACTCAGGACGACGGGCTGGATCTGGTTGACGGCTCCGGGGTCCTGGATATGTTTCCTTTATTCCAAGTCGGCAGGCCTGAGAATGACTGCATCGCGAAATCGGGCCAGATCGAAAACGGATCGGACCGCGCCAGAAGTGGACCGGGATCGGACAGGTCCGTGTCGCGGGATTCGGGCGCAGCCCCTGCGGGCCAGAGACGGGATAGGCCACACTCGAGCTACTACCATAAGGAACGATACGCAAGGAACGAGGCCCCTCTTTGGCCCCAACGAGCACACGAGAAGCGCTGGAGGAACAACCACAGAAGGACCTGGGGAACAGCGAGCCCCTTCCGAACCCGAAGTGCTCCCCATGTCAGCGTCTCGACTGTAGTGTACGCCGCCGGCCGCAGCATCGCGGCATCGAGTGCTGGGCCCCTCCGGCCTGCGGGCCGCAGTCCAGACCGGAAGGACGCCAAAACTGCGACGGCCGCTCCCGGCCGACTTCGCGCTGCCGTGGCGGCAAGCGCGCAAGGCCACGGCACGGTGATGTCGGAGCGGAGCGAGATCGGAATCGAAGCTCGGGGCTCGGATCGGATCGAGTCAGGCCGCGGGCAGCCACGCGCGGGCGGCGCGGCCGGCCTTCCCTATGACGCTGCAGCCCTCGGTCTCCAGGACGTGCTGGAACCTGGAGGAGTGGAGGGCATGGGCGACGGGGGGGAAGGGCGATCGCGGGGACCTCCCTCCAGCCTCCCTCCTCTCCCCCTTCTACCCTCCCTCCTCATCCCTCTCTCTCCCTCCGTCCGTCCTCCCTCCCTCCCTCCCCCCCCTGCGCAGCCGCGTGTCTGGCCAGCCGGTGCGCTTTGCAAGTGGGAGCCAGCGTGCGCCCGGCGGGTTATGGCCTCTGGAAGCGGCCCGCCGCGCGCAACTTTTTCGGCTGCCAGGTGGAGCGACCGCGGTCATCACCCTTGGAACGCGGTGCTCGATTTCGACGCCCTTCGCGGCGCGCCTGCAAGCAAATGCCTCGGGATGGATGGAACACCCCATCCCAGCCCACTGGAGGCCTAGGGCCTAGAGCGATCTCAAGCTTAGGCTGGGGGCCTCTCCAGACCATTCTTGCTTCCCCGATAGCTG
This sequence comes from Prorocentrum cordatum, assembly GCA_963575745.1. Classification (NCBI taxonomy): domain Eukaryota; class Dinophyceae; order Prorocentrales; family Prorocentraceae; genus Prorocentrum; species Prorocentrum cordatum. Next base: position 860,318 of record CAUYUJ010015948.1, read on the forward strand.
GCGCCGATGACTTTGAACAATGCCAATTACAGCCTCTCGAGCGTCCGCTCAACGCGTTCAGGAAAGCCCCTACTCAGATATTGTGCCTCACAGCCCCCCCTTTCCGAGCCTGGGGGGTGGGGGACGCATTCACTCGCCCTTGAGGCTCGCGGCGCGCTCTTCGCGACGACTTGCCCATCTAGCCTTCGCAACGGCCTTGCGCTGGCGATGTATCAGGACCTCGCCCCCCCCCCCCCCCCCCCCCCTATTGAGGGCCCACCTGAAGGCCTCCTTCGGTCCTCAATCCTGACGCCGTCTCCCCTCTCCTCGAGTTCACCTCCCCCATCAATCGAAAATTATAGATGGGCCCGGGCATTACGCCGAAACGGGGGGGGGGGGGGGGGCAAACCCTGGGGCAGGGTGGACTCATAACTAAATAGGTTCAACTATGTCCAGTCACCTCCTTCTGACTCACCTACTGTCGCCCCCCCCCCCCCCCCCCCCCAAAGGGGCCTGGCCTGGTCTATGCAGCGGAAGAGGGCTCCGAACTCGTCTTCCCATTGGCTGCTCCTCCTCCGCCCCCCAATCGCCCCCTCGCCCTGGAACAGCTCCGCAAGATCCGCGACAATCGGTGGCGGGCGCGGCTTCTTCGACCGCGTCGCCTTGCCTCTCCTCTGCTCAAGGGAGTCTCTTCTTGTCGCACCTTTGATCGGCCCGCGGTCGCTTCGGTCCCTGACCCTTCTTCTCCCTCTCTCTGGGGCTTTCCAAACTGCCCGCCACCAGGGCCAAATAGGAGGCCTCCTTTCGGAGACGGCCACGGGTCGAGTGAAGGGGCCCTGGGACACAAACATACATACACACACATAACAGGATTCACCATATTTTCCAATATCTTCTAGGTTTTCGTCTTCCCCCCACTTCCCATAATTTCCTATATTTTCCTGGGGATCGGCGGTTAATTGTGTCTGTGTGTCTTCTCCCTTCCTGATCGAGGCCGAGCCGAGCAGCAGCCGCGCGAGGCCCCTCCTCCTCGGCCCACGCTGCAGCCCACCCCCAAAATGGTCGCCCAGCGAGCTTCATCCTCTACTGACGTGAAGGCCGTGCCTAGGACCTCTCCTACATTCAAGTCTCTCCCCGAATTTCCTCGCCCCCGCCCAGAATGCATTTGCTCTATTTCTGTTCCGAAGCCAATCTCCCCACGACCTGGTGATTTCGACAACTCTCCGCCTGTTCCGGCTGGCGCGGGGGGTCCCCCGCCTTCCCCGCCGGGCGAGCGCAAGAGCGCCCCATGGGCCCGTCGTGCCCGGCAGCCTCTTGAGCCTTCTCACCCTCCACCTCAATTTCTTCCCGGGGCCCCACCTGCCGCGCGGGCTACAGGAGGGCACCAGTTGGCGAGCGGCGCCCGGGTCAGGGCAGATGAGCGCTCGTCTGAGGGTCCGCGACGATGCCTCGCCATGGAATCGGGTGCGCCCCCAGCACCTCCCTAGAGACATCTCGCCTTCGTCGTCCAGTGCTCCAACGGGAAAAGATCCACCCATCGCCCCCGCGGAGAAGTCGGATGATCTTCCGTGCTCCTTCGTTGAAGGTATTTCTCCTTCTCCTGCAAAACACGGGGCGGCCGAGGCCGAGCCAGCCGAAAAGATTGCGAGGCCCTCTCGCGCGGACAAATTCCGCAAGAAGGCTGCAATCCGCATGCTCCGTAAATCTAAAACGACTCCCGAAGGGGGCAATTTCGGTTTTGCCCGTCTTGTTACCGCATGGCAGGTGCCGCGGCCATCATCGGACCACAGCGCGTGCTGAAGGCCACTGGCGGGGGGCTTTCAGCAGGCCGAGGCCCCCTCAACCTCCAGTAGGTTCCTGGCAAATGCGCCAATCCATCCAGCAGTGCGGCTCCAGCTGCTGCTTCACATGTCCCGCTCAGCAGCGGGCCCGCATGTGTGGCCGCGGCCGATTTAAGGCCCGTTGAAAACCAAACTCACGCGTCCCCCCGTTTTGTCTTGCCTGTATTTTCGAAACGCCCAGCGGTGAGGATTGGCGGCGCGCGCCTCGCGGCCTCCTGCCCTGGCGATGAGTTCTATGTTTCCCTTCCCTTGCTCCTCAATGAGCTACCCCTTCCCTCAGCATCAAAGGAGATGGAGGCTTCGGGAGAGGTGAATCATCCGCCGCTGTGCCTCCTCGCGGCCCGGCAGATAGGCGCTCATGGCGCCTCTCCTAAATTCCCCCCCTTGCTCCTATGTCCGATCCTTCGTCGCGACGCGTCGTGGCCGTTTCTGCCCGAACTGTGGTGGCGAAAATATTGCAGGCCTTCCTGTGCCAACAGATCCGCCCCCGCCTGCCATGGGCTCCTCCGGTCCGCGCGCTGCCTCTCCTCAGCCTCTTCCGACAGGCGGCTCCCAGGTTGGAGCGCCGGTGCAGGGTTGGCGTTACCGCCGCGGCGCGCGTGCCTACGTTGAGTGGTTTCCGACCAGCTATGTCAGTCTTTTGCTTGGATATTCATGATCCATGCAAGATGTTCCGATGATTTATCATGGTCAGTGGGTTCCGGATATGACATGAGTAAGAAGGGATAGTGCCGTCAAACACACCTTAAGGTAACACTGGAAGGAAGAGGCTGGCCCGCCGGCCGACGCACGCGCGCGCGCCGCAGGCTCGCTCCTTTTCCATTTCCCTAAAGCCAAAGTAGTATGGCTGCGGGGGCAGAAGTAGTCAGTCAGCACAGCAGGCAGACAGCGCGCGCAAGGAGAGAGAGAGAGAGAGAGAGAGAGAGAGAGAGAGAGAGAGCAGGCAGGGCGAAATATTGGCGGCGCGGAAGGGGTGCATTGACTCCCCCCGCGGCGGGGTCCGTAGAGCCGCCCCGACCCCCCAACCCACCTGGCCTGCATATATGCACAGCCACCGGAGCGAATCCCATAAGCATGTTACCGCTCAGCGGTGGTTGCCAAGGGGCGGAAGGCCGAAGCAACCCGACGTTCCCCGCCTGAGCTGATATTTCCAGCTCAGGCCACACTGCCCATGCACACCCGGTGCACCCGCTCCACGAAGTAGCGCGGACCAGCATGGACTTTGTCGTGCTGGTTCCATTGCGCTGCATCGCCTTCTCCAGCGACCTCTTCTCTCGGGAGAGTCGTCCCAGGGATCGCTGTTGCTCCGGCGCCACTGGTTCTGATTCCTGGGGGAGCTGTCCTCTCTTCTGCTCGAGCTCCAGCCACTTGGCTCACTCTTGCCCTAGCCCTCCTCTGGAGGTCTCGCCTTCGGCGCAGGCGGCGGTGGAGGCTCTGGCAAGGTACTTGGCATCCAAGAGTCACGCTGGAACTTGTCATTGTACTTGTCCAGACTAAACCATTGCCACGTTTTGCCGCGGCTGGTGACTTGCTGATGCCGGGATGCATGTACATCGTATCCCTGAATTTCTCCATTCTCGTTCTTGTCTTCGCAGTCGACGGTCGCGTCGTAGATGCCGTCTGCGGCCAGCCCGGAGCCGCCGCCATCGCTCGCGTGGCCACCGGCCGGCTCTACAGCCAGTCTTTCAGGGATGGGCTCATCTGTCCAGGACTCGTCCGCCCGCGACTGGATTCTGTCATGATCGATCCACCCAGCATTGTTGCCTGGCGCGGCTGGGCCGGCAGACGCAGGTGCGTAGGGGGCGGCCCGATAAGACTGCCTGCCCTGGTACCTCGGTCGCGATGCTGGGCCAGAGTGCCGCTGAGTTCGCTGTCCCGGGGCGGCGGTGCCGCTCGGGGTGTTGCCTTCAACAACTGGGGTTGCAGCATCTGGTGGCGACTCGGCTGGGATTGTCTCGGTTGGAGAGTTGGCTGGGCCACTCTCCTCCTTTTTCTTCTGAAGGCAATTGACAATCCCAATGGCGTTATCAGTATTTAAGACCCCAGCTGTTGGCGTGGCAAATCTTGACACTAAATTGAGACTCCGTAGACGCGTGCATGAGAATCATTGCCTCTTGGATACCCGAGCAATTCCGTCGTGCGGTCTCCGAAACTTCATGTCCTAATCCGTTGATCCAATTATGAAGTAAGTCGAATGTCTCTACTGCAGATCGGATCCGACAATCCGAAGCATAAGCATCTTGCATGATTTGGGCGGATTGCGGCTTGCGCTGCACCTCGTAACCCATGGGCGCAACATGGTTTCCCGCGGACATGAACAAGAATCTGACTTCGCGTACAGCTAACAGAATCCACCCCCATCTTCCATGGGTGGGGATTCGATCAAACGGTCGGTTCCACATTATGTCCACAAGCTCGGATAATCCCGGCGGTGCGTCATGAATGATGTTTGTGTCCAACGGGCTCGTATTTGGAACAGTCGATAAGTATTCAAGAACAAGTTGTGTTGCAACTTTGATAACTTCTGGCCTGTCGTATGTTTCATTGCTGTAGTTTGAACCACACGCGCGGCCAGAAACATATACCAAATCAAACCAAAAGGCAGCGCTCTATTCGGAACAATCAGTGGATGTCGCTGGGCGATATGTAAATTGCGTACGCCGTCCGACATCGCAGCCTTTTCTTCACGTTCCGAGATGACTTCATCATTGCGGCTTGGCCGATGATGAAGTCCAGCAACGATTCGGACATCTATGCCTCCTACTTGGTTCGATGCAGACGCTCGGTTCGCTGCTTCCAAGTTCTCCGTCAACACTCGAACTGATGGAATGAGAAATCCTCTTCCTTCTATCTCTCGTTCCCACTGGTTCCAGCCCGTCTCCGGTCGAATTTGTTCTGCGCTAACACGTTCCCAATCGAAAGCTGCAAGCGCAGAGCATCTCATAGGACGAGCATCTTGGTACAGATCTGGTGTCCAAATCAATCGCCACCACAGGGCAGCTGTGGGGTGGGCGCGTCCCCATGCTTGTGCTCTAGCCAGTCAATGAATCTGAGCTTGATGGGGTTCAAGATGCTGAAAGCATGGCTCGCGACGCGCCGGCGGCTGTGCCGAGGCGCTGTCAGGACGCCAGGAAGGAACGGTCCTTGGCTGCGAAATCATAAACGTACCACCAGCCAAAGCCATCTTGGAACGCATGTGTTCCTGATTAACCCATTTGCGCTGATGTTGTTCGGCCTTGCTCAAGTTGCCCAAAGCATCAGCAGAGCTCTTGCTCATTGCTCTTAGCCTGTTAGACATCATATTAGATCGGTTCTCTCCTCTCGGCGGGGCGTCGAGACGTGGTTTCAGTCCTAGTCTCGTCCATGCAGCAACCAGTCCTGTTTCTCCAGGCGGTTGTAAGTAATTCGCTCTGACGCGTGTTTTGTACCTGACAGGAGTGAGGCATTGTAAACAGCATTTGAAACCAGCCCTCGCGGCATGGTATCGAGCGCAAATGCACCTCCCATCGTCTGTCCACATTCTCCGCGTGATGAGGGCCTTTTCTTCTTCGGACACTGTACTTTGCCCTACATTGGCCACTTGTTCATCGGAGAAGATCCACGTTCTGATTGTAGACGCGAAGGCAACCTCCCACGCGGACCACTCTTGTGAAAATATCAAGGTCCACAGCATCTGTGGTACGTTGTTGCTACCAACTTGTTCAACCACTTGCAGTTGCACAGTGCGAAACATATCGTTGAAACGTGCTTGTCCTGTCGTCGCAATAGTTCCACCGCGACAGATGCGATACCTAGGAAGGGTCACTGCCCGTCCATTGAAGACAACAACATATTGCCAATTCTCATTTGGCGTCGAATCAGCATCCCAGAAAGACGGGGTGATTGCATGAGGCCAAATTCCCTGAGTGGGGGGTCCACCGCCGGCTGGGGCAGCGCCCTTAGCCTGGGATACCTTGACTGGTGGAGCCTCACCGTCCTTCCGCTGGCTGAGCCAGTGAGGGGCGTGTTCAGCATGCTCCGCGGGGAACTTGCGCCTCGTCGGTGTCAATTTGAAAACGCCCGTAGTCCGGTGCTTTGCACAATCCACTAAACTTGTTCGGGTACTTGCTAGCCCCTTCTCCCAGCATTGGCTCTTTTATGGTTACTAGGGATGTAGCATGCAGAAGATGCCCGCGGCACCGCGCCATCCCAAACTCGCAAGGAGCATACGTGCGCTCTATGCTGTGAGCAGAATAAGAGTGCCCCTGACACGCACGAAAGAACACTGGCATGGGCTCGGCAGCCCGTTCAGCTCTATCAGTGGTGATGGCTAAGTCCCCATGTTCCTCATCGACGACTGTGTCGTGTGTGGCGTCTGGTTGCAGAAAAGACCGCCATTGCCCAATTATCTGTGTCTCTCTAAGAATCGCAATGTCGTCGGCTCTAATGCCTAGAAAATCAATTTCTCCTGGTGGCAGCGTTGTCAGGCCGTGCATTGCAAGAGCAGTAGTGGCGCGTGTGATAACATCATTCGTCATCTTCCGAATGAGGTCGCCGACGTACACCCACCCGCCCGATGGTCGGGCGCGCTCGGCGCAATGTCTCGCCATGCGCGCCGCGCACTCACCTACAAACTGCGCTTGGGAGTGCGTTCGGTGGCTGCGCTTTCTCCAAAACTCTGAGCTTCCCAGTATGGCGGGCCTCCGGCCATGCTTCGACAGCTTTGCCTCCGCGTCCTCGGCTGCGACGGTAGCGTCACTCGGCAATGCTAGAGGGATGAGTGCAGTGAAGGCCTCCTGGGGAATGGAATCTGGTCTGTCATCCGGGTCAAACTCAACTCTGGTTTGAGAAATGTGTGTGATTGGTCTAAAACTTTGTACATCTAGCTCCCCCAGCAGCGCAAATATTGGGTCGTGTGCCATGCGTGCGTTCTCCTTGATCGTATGATTGGCACGCCCGCGAACGGCTGCGATGTGCGGGGGCACTGGGCCAGCCCTGTGGGCTTCAGTGACCTGCTTTCGGACTTCGTCACTCGTTCCATCCGTTGTGAATTTTGCACGACTGACATTCCTAATTCGACCTGGAGGGCCTTGCTCCTAAGGACGGAGCTGTATATAATCAGGCGTCGGCGGAAGAGTCGCGCGCAATAATGCATTCGCGCCTCCTGGGCTGTCATCGGCATCCACGTCTTCCGCGACTAACACGTAAGACTTCTCCCCAGAATCGGGGATCCTCAGTCTATTGTCCTGCGGTTCTGCAGGTCGCGCGTCACTTTCCCCGTCCGTCTTCGCTGCGGCTGACCCTTCGTTGTCCCCGGTTGTACCGGTCAGCGTCGCAGGAACGTCGGTCATTCTAAGATCTGGAACTTCTCCTGTAGGAATATAATCCGAATAGCGAACCCGGAGGAAGTTACGTATACATTAGGCCCAATTTTATAAGGCAGCGAGAACTCAGAGGGTTCGTTCCTCTTCTCATCTGCTTGTTTTAGATCGCGGAGTGCCCAGGTCATCATGTCATCCCTCAAAAAGGTCGCCTCTTCAGCAGTGAGCCCCCTAACGTTGTCAATCTGGAGTCCGCCAGGGCGGGCTTGCCAGAACATTCTGTGTTCATTGCGAAGTGACATATGTGCTCGGCTCGATTGCGATCCAAAATGTATGACTAAGAGGTCTCGTACCAGCTTGGCAACTACTGGCGCGGAGTCAGTCTGGGAGGTCATCTGGAGGCAACATCAAATCGAAATTATACTTTTTCCCCTTCTCCGCCACCCTGGCCAAGCCTATCTGGTTGGGGGGGCCGCGGGTCGCTCGCCGTCGCATCCGCAGGAGGCAGGTCTGGCAAGTCAAGCGCAAAAGGTCTAAGTCCCTCCGGGGCACTCACTGCGATAGTCTTCTGGCTAGCTCCGGCTTTGCCGGGCTGCTCACGTTGCGCCTCTGCTGGAGAGCCAGATGCCTTTTTGCCGTGCTTGAAATCGAGACGCGGGAGATCCTTTGGAGGTGGCGTTGGAAGTACAGTCAAATCCTTCGAACTGCCGACGCCGGGCGCATCCGCCGTTGCTGTAGACGGATCGTCTCTCAAAGAAGGCTTTCATTGTGGCCGGATATCTGGTGGAGGCGCTTTCGCCTCTCTCTTTCGCATCTGATCGGGCTCGCTTGGCTTGGCCAGTGACTTCGGGGCAGGTCCAGGAGGGGGCGGAAGCGGCTTCGACGCATTGTCTGACAATGGTTCCCAAGGATTCCTGTCCCCTGGCGGCGGTGCCGTAGGAGGCAGGCTCCCTTCCTGAGAGTCGTTATCCGACCCAACAGCTGTCATGTCCCCCTGGACTGTAGAAATCGGCGGCGCAGGAGGTCCGGCTATTTTGGGAGGCGGAGGCTTCGGTCTCTGAGGATCGCCAAAACGCGGAGGCGGCTTGGCTGCGCTAGAGGCGGACCCGCCCGCCGGCTGCGCCAGCGGCTTGGCCATGGCCTCTTCTTGGCCATGAGCCGTGCGCATTCTCCCCTCATTTGCTCCGTCCAAGAACGGGTGCTCGAAAGCGAATTTGCAACCTCTGCTCTCCAAGTAGTCCCATACGTTCTCCATCGAAAGGTCATACTCAAGGTCTGGCGAAACATGTTCCTGCCAATCGATTGGTAAAAGATCGGGAACCCATTGGCAATGCTGATTCCTGACTTTGTCTATCATGTCAGCTCTCTCTTTGCTCCTCAACCGTTCAACGCTGAAATCTTTGTCGACAACTTCGCCTTCTTCCAACAAGTGTCGCGGTATTGCCCCAGCGCCACCCCCGGGCGCGTGGTGCGCAGCGGGGTGCCAATGGTAAATGCGTATCTCAGTAATTACTACCGGATCGGTATTGAAGGTGCATTACTGTGTTGGACCACCATCACCAGTATCGGATTTCGGACATCTCGAAAAATGATTTCCGCAGAGTTCCAATATCCATCGTTGAAGGTCTCTTTCGCCATCGCGTGCCGCAGGTGGGTTGAGGGGTTATCTTCTGGGTATGCAAATGAATATGTTCCGACGTTCGCCTTCTTCACACTACCCCCATACTCTGGGTCGGAGGGAAGGATCTGGTATCCTTCGAGGATTGGGTGGGGCGTCCCAACGGATGTTCCGTGGGACTGCCTTGTCCAATTTTGGCCCGGAGTCAACTCTGCCAATTCATCCTTATTTACTTGAAGAGGTAGCGCCAATTGGACACATTGCTCCTTTTCTGTATGCTCTACGATTGCTACCTTTTCCCACATGATGCGGTCAACAATCGCCCTTGGTTCCCCGGACACCGTGCGGTCACGTCGCGTAATGAAGAATTTTGCCCCATTCGGGATCACGTATTCCGCAGACCGAACCAGTCGCTCCGCACTGTCTTGAAGCAACTGATCCGCCAACCACGCGTTTCCGTTCGATGCAACGCACGACCAATCGAAAGTTTCGCTATGCACCTCATTGCTCCTTATCTTCCGCAACAACTCGTCATAGTTTTCTCCTGGCCACAATTTAGTCTTGCTGTAGACGCGTTTCGCCAGCTGTCCACCATTCAAGGGCTTCTGGGAGATGACTCTTGCAGATCCTCCACCAACTCCTTCAGTCGCTCCAATCGTCGACTGATGTGGCAATTTGACAAGCCATCTGCGAACACCATCGGGCCCAGCTGGAGGATATTTCCTCCTCTTCTTGCCCAGTGGTGTCGATTTGTTCTCAGGGCACCTTTCTTTAATTGCTTTCTCCCAATGCTCCGTGGGGGAAACGACGGTTAGTACTCTAACAGGTTCCACTGGGCGTGCCCGGTTTTTGATTGAACTCTTGGCTGTGCCAAGTCCAACCGGCCCCCCTGCGTCGCTCGGACTCTGCGCGGCTGTGCCGGCAGGGCTAGCAGTCGATGTCGCTCCAGCGGGGCTGACCTGCAATTGGTCATCTTGCCTCGTCGCGGGCTGTGCCCCCCAGGCTCGCGGGGGGGCCGAAAAATGGGTCGAGATGCTTCCAAGGCCTCTATCGTTCATTGCATAAACTGATCAATGAGGATCTTCTCTTTGGTACGACGCATGTCTCTTCCCACCGGAGGCGTGTCAGGAATATAAAGCAAGCTCCTCTTAAGAAAGACATTCTCCTGCGACGTACCCAACCCTTTCTACGCATGTGGCAATTGCATTCAGGACCACTCAATACAGAAGGACATTTCGGCGCCATGGTATAGTGGTGATCTGCGCAGGACGTACCTGCGGTGAGCCTCCCAGCAGCCCATGCGCGCCAGGTGAGCCAAGCGCGCCAGGCGCGACAGGTGCGCCAGGTGCGCCACGTGCGCCAGGTGCGCCAGGTGCGCCAGGCGCGCGAGGTGCGCCACGTGCGCCAGGTGCGCCAGGCGCGCCAGGGGCGCCAGGTGCGCCAGATGCGCCAGGTGCGCCAAGTGCGCGCCAGGTGTGCGCCAGGTGCGCGCCAGGTGTGCGCCCGGTGTGCCAGGTGCGCCAGGTGCGCCCAGCGCGCCAGGTGTGCCAGGTGCGACAGCTGCGCCAAGTACGCCATGTGCGCCAGGCGCGCCAGGCGCGCCAGGTGCGCCAGGTGCGCCAGTGGCGCCAGGCGCGCCAGGTGCGCCAGGCGCGCCAGGTGCGCCAGGCGCGCCAGGCGCGCCAGGTGCGCCAGGTGCGCCAGGCGCGCCGAGTGAGACAGGTGCGCCAGGTGTGCGCCAGGTGTGCGCCAGGTGCGCCTAGCGCGCCAGGTGCGCCAGGTGCGCCAGGTGCGCCAGGTGCGCCAGGTGCGCCAGATGCGCCAGGTGCGCCAGGTCCGCCAGGTGTGCGCCAGGTGCGCGCCAGGCGCGCCAGGTGCGCCATGCGCGCCAGGCGCGCCAGGTGCGCCAGGTGCGCCAGGTGTGCCAGGTGCGTCAGGTGCGCCCAGCGTGCCAGGTGCACCAGGTGCGCGCCAGGTGCTCCCAGCGCGCGAGGTGCGCCAGGTGCGCCCAGCGCGTCAGGTGCGTGCCAGGTGCGCGCCAGGTGCGCGCCACGCGCACGCCAGGTGCGCCAGTTGCGCCAGGTGTGCGCCACGTGCGCGCCAGGTGCGCGCCAGGTGCGCCAGGTGCGCCAGGTGTGCGCCAGGTGCGCGCCAGGCGCGCCAGGTGCGCCAGGCGCGCCAGTTGCGCCAGGCGCGGCAGTTGCGCCATGCGCGCCAGGCGCGCCAGGTGCGCCAGGTGCGCCAGGTGCGACAGGCGCGCCAGGTGCGCCAGGTGCGCAAGGTGTGCCAGGTGTGCGCCAGGTGCGCGCCAGGTGCGCCAGGTGCGCCAGGTGCGGCAGGTGCGTCGGGTGCGCCCAGCGCGCCAGGTGCGACAGGTGCGCGACAGGTGCGCGCCAGGTGCGCGCCAGGTGCGCCAGGTGCGCCCAGCGCGCCAAGTGTGCCAGGTGCGACAGGTGCGCCAGGTGCGCCAGGTGCGTCAGGTGCGCCAGGTGCGCGCCAGGTGAGCCCAGCGCGTCAGGTGCGTCAGGTGCGCCCAGCGAGCCAGGTGCGCTCCAGGTGCGCCAGGTGCGCGCCAGGTGCGCCAAGGGGATAGGGAGGCATCAAAGTGGTCCGCGTAGGACGTACCTCCGCTGGGCCCCCCAGGAGCCCGCGAAAGTGGCCACAGTTGCGCAGATCGCACCCCCCCAGGAAACAGGGAAGCCTCAAAGTGATCTGCGTAAGACGTACCTCCGCTGGGCCTCCCAGGAACCCACTAAAGAGGCGACAGTTGCGCAGGTCGCCCCCCCCAGGAGACAGGGGGGCCTCAACGTGATCTGCGTAAGACGCACCTCCGCTGGGCCTCCCAGGAACCCACGCAAGTGGCGACAGTTGTGCAGATCGCACCCCCCCCCCGCAGGGGACAGTGATGCCTCAGAGTGATCTGCGTAGGACGTACCTCCGCTGGGCCTCCCAGAAACCCACGAAAGTGGCGACAGTTGCGCAGATCGCAGCCCCCCCCAAGGGACAGGGAGGCATCACAATGATCTGCGTAGGACGTACCTCCGCTGGGCCTCCCAGGAACCCACGAAAGTGGCGACAGTTGCGCAGATCGCAGCCCCCCCCCCAGGGGACAGGGAGGCCTCAAAGTGATTTGCGTAGGACGCACCTCCGCTGGGCCTCCCAGGAACCAACGAAAGTGGCGACGATTGCGCAGATCGCAGCCCCCCCAGGGGACAGGGGGGCCTCAAAGTGATCTGCGTAGGTCGCCCCTCCGCTGGGCCTCCCAAGGACCCACGAACGCGGCGAGAGTTGCGCAGATCGCAGCCCCGCCCCCCCCCCCCCCCCCCTCCCCCCAAGGGACAGAGCGGCTTCAAAGTGATCTGCGTAGGTCGCGCCTCCGCTGGGCCTCCCAGGGACCCACGAACGCGGCGAGAGTTGCGCAGATCGCAGCCCCCCCCCCCCCCCCCAAGGGGACAGGGCGGCCACAAAGTGATCTGCGTGGGACGTACCTCCGCTGGGCCTCCCAGGCACCCACGAAAGTGGCGACAGTTGCGCAGATCGCAGCCCCCGCAAAGGACAGGGGGCCTCAAAGTGATCTGCGTAAGACGCACCTCCGCTGGGCCTCCCAGGAACCCACGAAAGTGGCGACCGTTGCGCTGATCGCAGCCCCCCCCCCCCCAGGGACAGGGAGGCCTCAAGTGATCTGCGTGGGACGTACCTCCGCTGGGCCTCCCAGGAACCAACGAAAGCGGCGACGGTTTGCGCAGATCGCAGCCCCCCCCCCCCCCCACCCAGGTGACAGGGGGGCCTCAAAGTGATCATAACGTCAAGTGATCTGCGTAGGACGTGCCCTCCCAGGCTCACGAGGACGACGGTTGCGCAGATCGCAGCCCCCCAGGGGACAGATCGCAGCCCCCCCAGGGGACCCTCAAAGTGATCTGCGTAGGACGTACCTCTGCTGGGCTTCCAGGAACCCACGAAAGTGGCGACAGTTGCGCAGATCGCAGCCACCCCGGGGGACAGGGAGGCCTCAAAATGATCTGCGTAGGACGCGCCTCCGCTGGGCCCCCCATGAACCCACGAAAGTGGCGGCAGTTGCGCAGATCGCAGCCCCCCAGGGGACAGGGAGGCTGTCTCAAAGTGATCTGCGTGGGACGTACCTCCGCTGGGCCTCCCAGGAACCCACGAACGTGGCGACAGTTGCGCAGATCGCAGCCCCCCCCCAGGGGGCAAGGAAGCCTCAACGTGATCTGCGTAGGACATACCTCCGCTGCGCCTCCCAGGAACCCACGAAAGTGGCGACAGTTGCGCAGATCGCAGCCCCCCCGGGGGACAGGGAGGCCTCAAAATGATTTGCGTAGGACGCGCCTCCGCTGGGCCCCCCAGGAACCCACGAAAGTGGCGACAGTTGCGCAGATCGCAGTCCCCCCCCCCCCCAGGGGACAGGGAGGCCTCAAAGTGATCTGCGTAGGACGCACCTCCGCTGGGCCTCCCAGGAACCCACGAAAGTGGCGACAGATGCGCAGATCGCAGCCCCCCCAAGGGACAGGGAGGCCGCAAAGTGATCTGCGTAAGATGTGCCTCCGCTGGGCCTCCCAGGAGCCCACGAAGTGGCGACAGTTGCGCAGATCGCAGCCCAGCAGGGCACCGAGAACACAGGAGAGAAGAAGGAAGAGAGGGCGGGAGGTGGATACCACAGTGCTCAAAACGAGTACCCAACACAAGGAGGGTTGGGAATGAAACCCGCTCCAATGTAAATATTTCTCATTCCGTTCGAAATGACATCTCCCCACTCTTGTGAAAACAAAGAATGCCGCGATCCTTGTCCTGTCCCAGTCGCGTTGACAGGGACTTTCGCAAGTGGGCCAGCGAATAGGGGCGTTCCCAATATCGAAGTCGGAGTACCGTTCTCAGTAGGGCACCAGTTGGTCCAATACGAGACATGTTCCTCATAGGTAGCTTCTGTCATCGCAAGCCCGTCTGCTCGCAGCTCATTTTCGCAGATCCACCCCTGGGCGGCTGAGCCGCGCTAGAGGGTTGACAGAAGCACCTTTCCGCAAGCTGCGCTGCTTTCATCATGTGGTCAGCCATTATTTCACCCCCGTGAACTTCGACCACTGTACCATTTCTGTTTAACGTGTCAGGTTTATGCTTATCAGCAAAATGGTACGCATCGCGCGGGGTGTGGCGCAATTTCCGATGCGAACCTGCGCCGTCCAGAGTCATTATCTTAGGCTGAATCCCCGCAGCCTTGCATCGTTCAATGCGCTGATGCATGCGTGCCCGCAGCAAAGTGGGGCAATGTCATCCCACATGGCGTTCATTTTGAATGTGCCACTTTCCGATTGCCAGCGTCTATGATCTCCGCTAATGTAAAATATCTGTATGGCTCCCGTCCTGGAACGTTTTGCCGCCTCATCGATCATTCTCTCGGCTGTTTCAAAGAAGGGGCCGAGCAATGCTATCGGCATTTGGGGCTCAGCATTATTCTTCTTCGTTCTGGTCAGCCCCGTGATGTTGCAATTGTTTCCGTCAGAAGTACCGTTCATGGACAAAACTATGCATTGTATTGGTGTGTGTTGGCCCGGGATGAAGCTTCCCGTGTGATTGGAAACCCGATAATTCCACACATCTTGTTTCATCATGTACTGCAGAAACGTGGGTCCGCACGCGCCCCCCTTTACATTTGCGTCCGTTCCCTGAAGACTATCCCGCATGAAAAATTGTAGGCTCGCGGAACCACCGCGCCCCCTGTCTAGTGCGCCACTGATCTTGCACGTCGAATCAGAGACAGCATGAATGACAACGCTCCAAGATTTCAATGTTTTCCAAGAGGTTTGGGCCAAAGGCCGGAAGAGATCCCGCGGGGGTCTGCCGGTCCGCTCCACTGCGGCCAGGTCCTCACCACTGTAGGGAATCCACCCGTGGCCATGCACCTCTGCCAATTGCGTAATGGCCTGACGTATCTTCTGTTTATTTAGCCATCCCAACGACATGTGAGGGGAAGGATCGACTGCGTCAGCGTACAGCGTGACTATCTCCTTAATACAACGAGCCCATTCGTCTGGTACTTCGCTGTCATTCAGGGGCGCGGCTGTGCCGGCCCCTGTTTGCTCCCTGTGTTGTAGCGCATTCCAGATTCCACGCGCCAAATAAGGCGGACCGGACACACCACCGAATCCTTCCGAGCGAAGGGGGTTCAGGTGGGCCCGGACCAAGAGGTTGGTCGCCACCTCCACTCCCGTTCGGTGCATTAGGGTTCTGTCCGTTGTTTCCACCGCCGGATCCAAATCCAGACGACGTCCCCCGAACCCCCAGCTGCGCCGGCGGTGGGATAATAGGGGCAGCATTTCCGCTCGGAGCGCCATGTGCGGCACCAGAGCTCGAGGAACCGCCTCCCCGCGGTGCGTCAGCGGGCGCATCTGACATTGGAATGTCTGAAGGGATCGCGCCCTCCTCAGCATGCATGGGCGCGTCAGTTTTGGCCAGCTTAACTGGCCTCGGTCGTTCATCGTCGCCCGTCCGCTTCAGCGGAGGGTTAGCCTCTTGAATCAAAACGCTGTCTTCCCTCGAGAGCGGCTCTCCTCGCTCGGGCGACTGCGCCGCCAAGCGGAGTTTGGCCCTCTTGGTTTGGGGTTCCTCCTGCAATTTGTTCCGAGCGTGGTGTCTACCCAGAACTTCCCCAGTTAGTGCTTGCGTGACCACATCTATCTTCGCGTTGGGTTCTCCTCTGACCACTGTAAATGCAAAATGGGTCACCATCTATCGACAGCTGGGCTGCGTCAAGGTCTATTTTTGGATGCCCCCCAAACGTTCATGCAGACATCTTGGTCGGTGCGTCTGTCAATGGTTTTAATTGTGACAAGATATCCTGCCCCTGCCATGTAGGTACGCTGAGCGGTCCCAAAGACCGGTCCAATTATTTCTCCGTGATCGTAAAAACAAGCAGGTTTGCTCGTCGGGTCCCCTGGAGGCCTGGTGAAGTATCTACACCTCAGCGCGGTGCTCGGGCCAACGTGGGACTGGAAGTCCTGCCATCCCTTGATCTGCGCCAGATCTAGAGGCGGACCATCAAAATTGCTTCTGACATTGCGTTGCGAATCCTGCGTGCATGTTACCCAGAAAACGATCCATGAATCAACGCACATTATCGTGCAATCGCTGAATCACTGATTCGTTGGATGCCGTCAATTCCTCATTGAATATAATCGCAACATTATCGGCCCGAGAATACTTGGAAACATTCAAGGTCATCACAACCTGCTGTATCCACCGTCCGTGAGGCATTTGCGGTACCTTTTCGCCACAAAGACACTCTTTGCCATCATCCTCTGGTTCTAATTGGTACGTTTGTTTTAGTTCAACACTGGTCCACTCTTTGGTAATCACTATTGTCTTTGGAAGACTCGTCTCTTTCGGCTCACTATCTGAATGATCCGTGACAGTCACCTCTATAGCGTCCAAAATCTTCGGGTGCTGCTCCGGGGTGTACATAGCTGGTGCTCAAAGCTTCCCTAGCGGCTTTGCCGTTCGGGGGCTCAAAACCCAAAATTTCTTGGCAACCCTTCCTGCCATTTTGGTCGGGTGGTTTGCAAGGAACTCGTGTGCGAGGCAACCGTCGTCGCGAGTAGAAATATCATCATCATCGCTTCTGTCGTGGCTATCCCGACAAGCCTTGCAACAGTGATCTGGGAAATCTACATTCTCGCAGTATTCCATCGGCTGTGCCGTTGTCCGTTCCCCCGCCTGCTCGCCGGGAGGCTCCATGTCCTCCGCGGGGTTCACCTTGGACTGTGCCCAGGTAATCCCCGCGAGGTATCTGCACTTGTTTTGCACAGAGAGAACCACCTTCCCTTCGTATTCATCTCGGGTGATAGCGCCGCCAAGAGACCAAGGGTCTGTCGTTTTGCAAACTCGTCTGTGTAAGCTTCCGCTAGCTTGCAAGCCATCCCGCGCGCCTCCACGCGTGCATGCGCGCCGTCGCGCCTCCGCTCCAGACCACTTGTAACAATGTTGGATGTGGAAGCAATGACCCACGGCTTCTTAATCACATTCCCTTTTCTCTCTTTCAATCGATGCGCGCATCCGTGCGACGCAGTCATATGCAGCCCTATCTCTCTCACAAATGCTTTCACTTGAGGGCCCCTCCAATACTGACGCTGACTGGGCCACTCAATGCAAACTATACCCCCCCCCCCCCCCCCCCCCCCCCCCCCGCATCAACGACATCGCGGGCAATCTCTCTGACATTCCTAAATAGACATCGGAAATCGGTTCGGATTCCTCGGAGCCTTCGAAGAGACCTATGATCAGCTTTGCGGAAATAATGAGCTTCGTTAACACATTGCCAGGGAGAACCCCCTGTGCACGGGATCGAACCCTAGAGCGAGAGCTGTTATCCCTTGAACTCTCCTATATCCGTGAGTGCTTTGTTTGTATGTTTCCTTCTTTGGTCCTCGTGTCCTCGCTCTCGGTATATCGCATTACCCTACATGAGTTATCAGCGAAGGTCATTGGATTACCCATTTTGTTTTTGATCCACAACAATACTCACGTATTAGTTTCTCCCCGTTCCACTCATTTCTGTCCACTGCTGGTTCTTTCACAGGTTGGGCTATCAAAGGCATCAATCCATTATCGTCCGACTTGGCTGCAGCCGCATCGGCAATTTCGTCGCAGTCATCTTCCTCGGGAGACTGTGCAGGTATATCTGAGGCGTTTGTTTCGCAGTCGGTTATCTCAAACACAGCCATCATGTCATTATATCCTTTCAATCTTCGCTGATGATGGCTTTTCCTGGAACCACCGCTGTCGCTCTCGGAGGGTCTCTGGCCGTCAGCACTTCTCGCTGTGCCGGGCGCATCATTAGCTCCTTCTTTGATGGCTACCGCAGAATTCGGTGCCGGCAATGGGTGCGCATGGGCATGTACCTCACCGGGTGCGGCGTCTGTTAAGGTGGTTGTTAGTTCGGCCATGTCTTATATAGGCGCGGCTGTCACTGGCTTTCCTTTGGTGGCCCTCTTCGTTTGATGTATCTTTTTGCTCTGCATCGCGCCCCCATGACGCACCGCAACCTTCAGGCCTATCCGTGGCTTGCGGATCACCCCGGGTTTCAGGAGAAGTCCAGTGAAATTTGATGCCAGATAGTCTTGATATCTGTTGACTCTCTAAAACTTAAGGGTAACATTGTTAACGTAGTAAAGAACCTTGACCCATGCAAGAAGACCAGCGAAACGTTTTGCACCGATATAGTCGGCTTCGTTTTGAATACGTTCGTACTGTCAAGTAACTACTCCACGGGTAAACTGTTCAGAAATGGCGGCGGCATCCATACGGTGGGTTCTCGGAAGGTGCATCAATTTCACCGAACCTCCCGCCGTTATCACCTTGCACGCTGCTTGGTTATCTTCCATACATGTGCATTTGACCTCTCGTTGTATCAGAATTTTCCCACGACGGCAGGGCAGGAAGTTAACTCAGTACGCGGGGCCAGATCTGCGGCGACAATGCATGCCTCAAGTGTGCCATGGGACACGCAAGTTTGCCGACGAGAACCCATGCTCTGATTAGCTCTCGTGCATGGTGCCCGAATTACCTGGTGGCTTGCACTCGCGCTGCGATGCGATCGTAAGTCACTGGCAAGGTCTGCGTCAGAATACTGTCGGATCGTGACATCCTCCGTTTTGTCGCCTACCCACGACGTCATGTTGTATAGGGTCGTGGACTTGATGTAACATATCAAGCGAACAAATCCATGTCCTGTTGTTCAGCAGGCCGCGCGTAATAGATCAAGCCGGGCCACCCTTGCACCATATCAGATCTTCATGACATTGTTTGCAGCTGCCGGCTGAAGAACCCCCGACGGCGCCGGCGGTTCAGGGCCATCTGGGCCGGTGTCCGCGGCTAAGCCGGGAACCTCGACAGGCTTGCCTGGGAAAACTGTGTCAACTTGCATCCCGAGTGCAGCTGCTATGGCCTCCTCTGCTGGGAAGTGTTTTTCTCCTCTCGGACCTTCTTGTCCATCCTCAAAATCAATCAGCTCGGGGCCAAAGGGGGTACCGGCAGCAGGGTATGTAGCAGGGCCGGTATCGGTTAACTGTGCATAGAGTGTCACAATATTCAGAGAACTCAATCATATCGTACTCAATGGCTCTGACAATTTTCGGCTGTCTAAATTTATATGGCTGAATCGGCTGCGCCGCTGAGTCACCCCCCCGATGCCTCGTCATCGCTCTCCGCTGGTTTACCGGGGGTGGGCGTTTCCGCTCCGATGCCCCTGTCGCGCCCCCCCCCCCCCCCATCTCCCCCCCCCCTCTCCCCTCGGCGCCCAACTCCCTGCGCGCCGCCAACCTAACGACCCGCGCGCCATGCGGGCCCCGCAGACGGATGCAGCACATTCCCCTGCATATCCACGCCGCCCCCTCGGGCCTCCGACACCCGTTGCGACGCGCGCGTCGCATCCCCCAGATCGCGGGCGCGCTGAAGCGCAGCCAAGTCCTCAATCCTTTCAGGGCCGAAACCTGTCACCGCTCGATCGGCGCCGCCGCCGCGCGAGGGCCCGGGCGGCTCCGCGCGCTTCGGGCGCGCCACCACCCCGGCTCGAACACGCGCGCCAGCGCCCGCAGCAGCGCCCCCCTCAACCGCGACTGGCCAGGCGCAGGTCGGGCCGCCAGACGCGCAGATCTCCGCGGAGCCTCTGCCTCTGGCACGGGCTCCATCTTTCGCTTCCCCAGCGCGGGCGCCCGCAGCCCCCCCCCCCCCCGCGCCGCCCATCGGCTCGACCGCTGCCGCCTTCTCCCACCTGCGACACTCGCCCGCGCCCCAGCGCCGCCCAAGCGCCCGCCGCCCGCGCGCGCCCCTCCGGATCCTCGAGCATCTCGGACGCGCCCCGGCTTGGCGACGTCTTGCTCCGCGCCGACATCCCCGGCCCCAGCCGCGCCCGCCGCGCCGCCTGCCGCCCCTGCGCCAGAGCGAAGCGTCGCCGTCTTCCCCCGCGCGCGCCGCGCGGCGGAGGGCGGCGCGGCGCCGCCCGACAAGCCTGAGACCCCCCCCCCTGTCGGGGGCACTGCCTCCCCGCGGGCCCCGGCCGCCAGGTCGCGGCCAGTCTCGGCCGCGCCCGCCGCGCCAGTCATCGTCGCCAAAGCTGCTCGCCCAGCGGCGCCATCGCCATCGATGGCGCGCCCGCCCCCCGACGTCGAAGCAGCGCGCTTTCTCCGAGGGCGCCTGCTCGCGGAACGCGGCTCGGCGACGGCCGCCGACGCAACCCTTTCCCCGCGCCCTCCACGGCCCAGCCCTGCACCGACTCCGCCGCCATGCATCGGCTCGTTTCCCGCCCGGACAGGCGCTGAAGTCCCAGCCCGATCGCCAACGACGGCGCCGCCTGCAAGCCCCCTCCCTCCGGCCGCCCGCGCCCCCTGCCCCCCCTCGCACTCCGCCGCTCCGTCGGCGTCACCGCCGACAGCGGCGGCCCCGCCAGCTCCGCCGCCACCAGACGCACTCGCACCACCGCCCCCCGGCCCACCGCCGCCGCTGCCCCGCAGAACGTCGTTTCGTATCCGTTCATTTGCGCGCCCCTTCAGACGGCGCCAAGCATCGGCCATTTGTTATGGTCTTCTTCTCTGGTTGCCTGGGTCTTCTGTTCTCGTTCTCGAAGGGCTCGCCGGGCCTCAGATTTCACTCCCTCGGCCTCGAGTCTAGCAGCTTCAAGTAGATTGCGGAGCTGCTGATTTTCTCGCGCTGCTTGTTCTCGGGCTTCTTTCTCTCCCCCCCCCCCTCCTCGCAGCATCAGCCTTCTCTCGGTATCCAGCTTTCTCTCTTTCAGCCTCCTGCTGAGAGCCCGACGCCAGTTGTTCAGCTATGCTCTGGATTCTCAATCTTTCAATCTCCTCTTGAGCAAAGCGCCGGTGTGCTTCGTCTGTGACGCCTGCTACGTTGGCCTCAGCATCCTGTCTCAGTCTCTGCGCGTGTTCCACAGTGGTGGTTTCTCATGCTCCATCTTCTGTGCAATGGCTTGTCTTTCAGCCTCGGAAACTGCAAGCCGTCGTTGAGTCTCTTCGACGGCCTTCGTATTGTCCTGCGCCTCAGAGATGGTATGTTCTATATGCGCACTCGCAGCCCTCAGCTGTCCCCGATCCTGCCTGTTTCTTTCCGCCCACTCCTGAATCGCGGCACGATGGCAATTGTGCTCTTCCATCGCGACGCGCCCCTCACAGAGCCACGCCAGACTACATTTGGGGGGAACATTCGAACATTGAGAACGCGCTGGCCTTCGACATGATACCCCCTGTTTGTGCGCATTCGCCGGGCACCGATTCTCCGCCCGAGTGGGGCACGTTGGCCCAGCGTTCCAGCGGCCCTCCCGCGTCGAGAATCTGCTGGTGGCTCTATCCGATGACATTCGCGGCGAATCAAAAGCATTCGACCCTCTGGAACTGGAACGCCTGGCCCTGGGGGGCCTTGCTGGAGCGTCCCCTTTCACTGCTGGGAGTAGGCGTGTGTTGTTCTCTCGTTATTGCGCCTCTCTTGATGGTGTCAACGTCAATGTTCCTTGCTAAGTCGTCTCTTTCGTCCTGCATTTCGAGCTCATCAAGTTCTCGTACCCCACCTCTGTTTGTCCTGGGCAACGAGAAGTCTGGTCTGTAAAAGCCCTGCAGTCAGGGCGAGATGTTCAAGTCATCGTCCTCACCCTTCGGTTTCTTCGTTAGCGGATGGGGGGATCATACCTTTAGTTTATCTCGTATTTCTCACTGCGCGCACTGCGTCGGGGTAGCTCGACATCGGCTGTGCCGGCGAGCATCCACCTTGGTTTGGGCCCTCTCCGTCTTCGAGGTCATCGTCCGCATCAAGGGTGGCTTTCTGACTTGCCTCAATCGTTGCACGGCCTGGGGCGAGGCCGACGCGCCGGTCAGGGATCGAGATGGCGCGATGGACCAGGCGAGGTGTGGAATCGGGTATTTTCTTTGTTCTTTTCTACCGAATGAGAGCCCACCGAATGGGAGCTATCCCCTTCAGATTCTAAATCGCTCGCGTCCCCGCTCTGTCCACGCAGCGCATACTGCACCGCGTTCTCTGCGCCTAGGCTTTCGGCGCCCGACGCTTCGATGGGGATGTGACCCAACAACTTTTCCATCTCGAGATCTATGTCGATCGATGACTGAACGCCAAGGTGTACGGACACCAACTCAGATGGTCCCTCGGCGGAAGTTTTGGCTGTGCCATACCTTGCACTCGAGTGTTGTTCTCAGAACCTTGTCACTGAATCAACCGATTAATCCCCTTCTGTGAAGTCAAACACAGTCTCTGATGCTTTCTTTGTGGGAAGGTCGAGAGGATTTTGACGCCTCGTTGAGACGCCTATACTTTTGTTGCGCTCGGAAGGTATTCGATCTTCTGCTCGTCCGAGCGCTTCTTCTTGCGATCATATGCTGTGCGAAGCGAACGGCTTTGCCGTCGCTTCGGCTGATAACCCGTATTTTACCTGGATGTTCATAATCCCTGCAATGTGTTCCGGTTATATATCATGGTCAGTGGGCTCCGCAGATGACATGAATAAGAAGGGATAGTGCCGTCAAACATACGCTAAGGTAACACTGAAGGGGGGAGGCCGGCACGCCGACCGACGCACGCGCGCGCGCCGCAGGCTCGCTCCTTTTCCGTTTCCCTAGAGCCAGAGTAGTATAGCCGCGAGGGCACAAGTAGTCAGTCAGTACAGCAGGCAGACAGCGCGATCAAGGAGAGAGAGCAGGCAGGGCGAAATATTGGTGGTGCGGAAGGGGTGCATTGACTATGTCGCCACCTGGAGGCTACCCGAGGGCTCTCAACCCCTTCTGGCAACGAGACATGGACCTGGGAATGGATCCGCGTTCCTGGCCGAGCCACTCCGTCATCAGCGGCGGCGGCGCCTTTTTTCCGAGCCTCGGAAAGGATCGAGCGGGGAAGCGACGGACGAGCCTGAGCCTACCTCCGAACGCTCCAAATCCCCAGAGCGAGTCTGCACACACAGAGGGAAGGTTGGCGGGGTTATAGGATTGGGGCGGAGGGATTCCAGTCCGTAAGCTTCTCCATGGAAGTGCCGAGCTGGGAGGCCATACGTGCATTTGGTGGGAGGCGCGCGCCAGGTTGCAGGGCATGCCCGAAACCTCCTTCCTCGTATGTACGAGTTGCTTCCTTCCTGCCTCCTCCTCTGGAGTAGAGCTCGACGCTTGAGTCTGCATGTGTCGGTCGCGAAGCCTAACAGAGATAATGGGACGGCTAGCGCGTGACAGTCTAATATATTGGTGCTGCGGCTCGCAAGCGTCCTTTTCTTGCCTCGTGTCGTGGCGTATCTGGGGTGGGGGCGGAGATGGGGGGTGAGTCTCGTGCACAAGCACCTCTTCAAAGAAACGCAAAGCCCGGTGGCTCTGGATTCGCCCCCCGCTCCCGATGCGTATGCCCAATCGCACCGCGACTGGAGTCCTACATCCTCGCCTGTACGTCGATCCTTCCTCAGGCCTCCTCCTCCAGGTTCGAAACATGCGTCTATAGTATCTCTTAGTGCGGCGGTTCGCGCACTCTTTCCTTGGCAAGATGGCCCTTGCCTAGTCGCCTCCCAGCCTCCCTTAGGTCTGCATGGCTTGGGCAAGCTCACGCCTCCCCTGAGGAGGTCTCTGGGAGATTGTTCTGCCCCCTATGCATGGCTTCTGCACGGTCGCGCCTCTCCAGGCGTCCGTGCTCCATGTCTTTTGTGATGCCGCGCTTGACCCTGCCGTATGGCAGGGACAAATCTCGCACACTCTACTTTTAAAACTGCGTAGAGCCCGGTGGCTCCGCGCTAGCCTCTTTTGCCAGAGGCGCATGCACAGTCGTGCCGCGGCTGGATACCTCCATCCTTTCCTGTTCTTGAACTCCTCAGTTCCTCCACTTCCCTGGATGGAATACACCGGCTTTCGCAATCTCGCACCTCCTGTCGGATACCTCTGGGAGATTGCGGCGCCACCCAGACATGGCCTCTGCATGGGCCTGCCTCCCCAAGCCCCGCGCGCCATGTCTTATCTTGAACGCTGGCCCCAGCAGCTCTTTCACGAGTCAGCCGCCTGCCTAACTTGGAGATTGGGACGGCAGGCCATGATCCGAACGGAAGCGCGACAGTGCAGGCCGCCTCCCATTACCCCCTCCTCCCTTTCAGATTTCGCTGTCCTCCTAGTTTCCTCGATTCTTGATGGCCATAGGGCCCGTTTCCTTGCTTCCTACTCAGGCATCTTTTGACGCACTCTAGCTGCTTAGCGGGACAAAGTTTCACTGCACCAGTCATCCGCCAATTTGGTAGAGTATAAAGCCACTGTGGCATCTGATTCCGGGCGCGTGCACGTCTCAGCGTTAGCTGCCGCCTCTAGCTTTGGGCGATTGTCTTAAGATCGCCATGCCCCCTCTCCCTTTCCTCGTAATCACCTCTCCCCTCACCTGTCTCGCAGCCGCCACTGCTTGCTGGACGGTATTCCAGTCGAAAACGCACTGGTAAGCCAAGATATATGTTCCGCCTTAGGCGCTCCCATATCCCAGGCTTTGGCTCATACCGCATGAGCAAGAGAGCAAGATGAAGCATGGGATCTGGAGTAAAGGATAGAAGGGGCATCTTCAATAGAAAGGTCTTTTCCGATCTCAGATGCGAGTAGTGCGCCTCGGTGAGGCAAAATCACATGTTCGGCCGGGCCCGGCTTGAGCCAGGCACGGCAGCGGTGCATGCTCGATTTACATCTCGCCTTTAACCCTCTCCGTTTAAAGTTGGAGGGGGAGGGGGCGAGCAAGCACCGCATTTCTACATTACGCGGAAAAACAGTGCTAGGCAACAGCGGCTGCCTACAAGGCAAGGGCGCGCGAGTAGCCTCGCTACCGGCGAGTTTCCTCGCTACTAAAGCGCACCTGCGCGCGGGTTTCCCCGCTAGCTCGGGAGGCAGGGCCGTCCTGAGACGACCTGCCCGCCCTATACGGAGTATGTTTCTTCAGCTCGTGCTTGAAGGATTGCTGACCGGCCATTACCTGTAGGAGCAACGCGCGGTCAATACTACCTTTGGTATGACCATCGGCAGTCATATCCCGCGTGTCACACCATTGGACGCTTTCAACGATTCCGCGCTCCATCATCTGGCGGATCCAGCTGATGTGCCCAAGCAGAGTGCATTCTGTGGGCTTCTTCAGATCTTTGCTAGACAAAGACTTGAAGACAGACTCGGCATCAATAGTCAGAGTGACTTTGATACATAGACCACCCAGTTCCAATATGTTCTTCAACTGTGTGGGGGTCAATGGTCCCGAGTGTAGCTCGTGGAGCGTTACAATGGTCGGGTAGCAGTCTTCCAAGTTGTGGGCTGCTGCCAGTGTTTCCGCAGAGTAGCTCGAACGCACCTGCAGTCGATGAGACTTGCAGTATGCGTCCACCAGGTGCACGACGGGTTTCCCCGCTTGCGTGTGGCCACGCCTCAGCAGGTTAGCCCCGCGGATACCGTAGCCTTTGACTTCGTCGTCTTCATCTCCGTTGAGACGACGATAGCCAGAATCGCTATGCAGGTCGACCTCTCCTGTTGGAGTCATAGCTTGATACACGATCTTCTTCGGACCTGCCTGCAATTTCCTGGTAACCGCGTTCAGTCGTCGTACCTGGATGTTTGTCGGTTCCTGGATACGTTGCAGTGAGACAACATAGACCATCAGCCATACCTGCGTGATCAACGCATAGGCTAGAGCGCCACGAAGACTGACGAACATATCAGAAATCGTCATTGTCGCTTTGCTCTCAGGATCAGCGCCTGTGAGCTCTGGATGTGTGATAGGACGAAGTTGTTTGATGTATTCGTCCTGATCAAGAGTGACGCTCCCATCATCGGTCTTGTTGTACCGAACGGCACAATTTGTATATGTGTGCTTGTTCAGTTTGCACTTTCCAAACGTATCTTCAACACATTTGACGTACTTATCAATGGAATCTTCCTTCCCAGTCATATTGATGTCATCAACGTGTTTGGCTGTCAAGAGGTTCGAACTCGTCTCGAACTCTTCATCGTATGAAGTAGGCTGTAGTCCAAAGCTCCTGGTGATGGACCTGAGCTTCAGCGAGAATGCCCTGGGAGCATCCTTCGTGCCAGTCCCCGGCTTCAGGCACCGAAGACAATGCTTTGATTCGTCGTATGACTCAAAGCCTGGCAATGTGCGAAGGACAGCTGCTGACCCAGGAGGTAGTGTGAAGCACACCACACGCTCTTTCTCGCCCGTTGCCGCGGCGAGCTCGCTATAGGTCAGTCCCTTCAAGAAAGCCATGTTGATATCCAGGGAAGCGATGATCCAAGCTTTGTTGCATGCAGCAGAACTTGCGAGCAGTCTCTGGTTTGACCTCCTTGCCGTGCCAGAGAAGGTTTCGACATCGAAGGCTTCAATGTCCATGAAGCCACGAAGTACCAAGCGTAACCTGATCGTCCGTTCCATTTCGCCCTTCTCGTTCTTGACAAACTTCCATTTGTATACATAACGTGAAGTCATGATGTTCGACGCTTTGCTCAAGTCAGTCATCTGGAAGCATTTGTTGTCAAGCCAAGTCTTCAATTCTGTGTAAAGGGCTTTGGAAACTTTGACCGGATTCGCTTGAATGTCGGCCTTCGTGAGTAGGTCGTCTTCTTTGACGACCGCGGCACGTTTGGAGGCAGCACTAACATATACTCGCATAGTTGTGACGCTGCTGTCATCCAACAATCGGTGTTGCTGCTCAGACAGGACGACCTTGGACATGTCTGCTGTGAAGCAAAGCTCGATGTACTTCCCGTGCTCGTCGGAGTCCAGACCATAGTGGCTGTCCGGATCAGTGGAGCACAGAGGAACGTAGTAAGAAGTGTCCATGTCGTATCCTGGCGGGTGACCCCGCACCGGCAAGTGGCCTTGCACATCTCCACAGGTCGTAGAGACCAACACGCACTGTGAGTCTGTCATGTATGTAGAAACTGTGTGCATGACTTCTTCTGTGTCAGCTTCAAGGAGTGTTCTGTCATCCATCAGTTCAGCATACCATGACTCCAAGACAAAGACATCCAGATCCTCTTCTGTTTCCTCTATGATGGTCGGGAGCCGACCATCATTCGCCGCAGGAGGCTGCTCAGGAGCAGCTGCTGGAGGTGGCTCGCTTGGTGGTGGACCATCAGCGAGTTCCTCGAACTTAGTGAGGTCTCGGTCGAATCCAGCAGGCGGCTTCTTGGATTTAAGACACTGGATGATGCGTGAATGTGTAGACCCTGTGATGTCGTAGATGTTCAAGGCAGTGCCATCAGCTTCATAATAATGAAAGCCAGGGGTCACATCGTTATCATAGTGCACTAGTGTACAGCTGTCTGCATAGGGTGCAGCAGGCAACTTAGTCAGGCTCTTAGCAAGTCGCACAGCAACCACGTTTTCAATGCGAAAATAGTTGCGAATGAGATATTGAAGAGCCAAGTGCACCTTAGGCGAGAGCCGGCTCGCAGCAGTCATCTGCAGTCGGCCCTGTTTCGCTGGTAGGTATCCGAAAGTCATAGCGGGTTTCCCCGCTGGCAGACCGGCAATAAAGGCCAATACTGTCCGAAGGGCCGTATTGTCCGATCCTATCTCGCGGACCATCAGTGCTTCGATGTACAGCGTATGTCGTGTGTCAGGATACTGTACTCGCACTTCGCGACTGCCGACCTTCACGATGACCTGGCCTCGGTCAGGTTCGTTGCGGATGACCGGGTATGGACCACTCCATCCACCCCAGTCGTCTTTCGTGGTGGTCGGGCGATGATAGTCCACGAGATCTCCCTCTTTGTAGTGAAATTCACCCGTAGCAGTAGTCTTCGTACGAAGAGCCCTGTTCGTCTTGGCAACCGCAGTGGCCTGCGTGATTGCCTCCAGACTAACCCTCCTGATTGTCTCTTCCCTTGAGTGATCTGATGATTCAGCGGACTGATCATGATCCAGGACAGGGAAATCGGGAAGCATAGCTGGTTGTCTGCCATACAGCGCATTATACGGAGACACTTCGTTGTAGAAGGTAAATGCGTTGCTGGCAAACAAGGCTTCATGTAAGAGACGAGTGAAATTCAGAGGAATATTCAATCTATTCAGTTCTTCTCCCATCACGTGTATGAGGTGTCGCAGGATGCCGTTCCTAGCTTCGATAGTCGTGGCGTGCTGGCCACGCGCTCGGATACGAAGCTCTGTTCCCTTGGATTTAAGGATGGCCTTTGCTGTATCGTTATTCAGCGCTCCTTCCCCATCGGAGTATAGGATCTTAGCAGGGCCATGTTGCATCCAAGTTGTGTGATAGGCATCGAGAACAGCGTGCATAGTCTTATCAGGAATCTCTGTGCCAGCTGCCCAGCGAATACAACGGTCGATGATGTGAAAAACAATATGTTCCTGTTTGTAAAAGAAAAGATCACATGCGACTTCCTCGTTGAAACGCCCTGGCAGTGACACGGGAGGCATCACCGTGTTGCCTGGTTTCTCCCAGGCACGACATTCTCTACACGAGTCGCAAATGCCTTTGATCAGACTCAAACGGGTTTCACCCAGACCAACCTTAGCTAGAATCATCCGCATCTTTGGTTCCTTGGCATGAAACCATCTCAAGTGAAGCTTGTGGAGTTCTCGCTGCACTACAGCTGGGTCAAAGCTGCGCAGGTTTTGAAGGCTGAGCTGAACGTCGAAGCGAGTCCAATCAGGAAGCCTTGGCCTTGGCCTCGGCTCTGCATGAGGCTGCGGCGGCGGTGGGGGATCACCTCCCTCCATGCGTCCGCGCCTTGCTGATACTTGCGGCAGTCTGCGGTGATCGTCAGAGCTGCCAGCGCCAGTGGTGTCACCATGAGCCCCCTCGGCCTTGGTGATGTCATGGCTGCTGGCGCCTGCGGTTGGATCGCCCTCACCGGGCCGTGGCGGCCTAGGCGCGCGCATGCGCGCTTTCGCGGCCGGCGCCGCTTTTGCGGCTGGCGCCGCTTTTGCGGCTGGAGCCGCTTCCGCGGCTGGCGCCGCAGGAGCGGCTTGCCCCGCTGGGCGCGGCTGACCAAAGTTATCTGGCAGCTTCCATTTTTCGGCGGATCTGCATTGGCCAGATATCTTGGTATGGTGAGGATTGCTCTTCTGATATTCCTTCTTACAGCTTGGACAGTCCCAATAGTATGGTTCAACCTCGTACCATCGACACATCTTCGGATTCCTGCTGTGCCTTGGTGATTGTTTGTAATTGTTGTCTACGCAGCCAGGGCACCCGAGACCGCCAGGTGGTGGTCGCAGGATTTCCCCGTTTGAGTGTCTCTGGATTGTTGGGTCGTCCAAGTCGTAGCCAGCATTGCTTGTTACGAACGCGTGACTGCGTCCGCGATTCGCGAATGGATCGCGACCATAAGCAAACAGATCTTTGGCGATTTGCACCGCATCAACGATCAATGACTGCATTCTGTAGGTATATTGTGCTGCCCTTGCTAGTTCTTTGTTGCAAGCATTGGCGTGCACATGATTACCTGGACAACGCTTGCCTCTGAAAGGTGCCAACAACTCTTCTTTGTTTGCCAGCATTTGTGTTGGCTTGCGAATGTATTGTCCAAACGAATCTTTGAGACCAGTCGTGCATTGATCAATAATCGTTTGGCAAGTGACCTTGCGTTGTGCCAGTTCCTTCCATGGTTGGATCTCATCTACCCACGTGCCCATAGGTTGTTCCCTGAGAAAGAAACGTCTTAAGTCGTCTTGTAATAGAGCGACTGTTCCGCAGAACGTGATGTGAGGCAGGTCCTCTTTGTGGTGTTTAAGCCACGTATCATGATTGACCTGTGCATTGAAGTATGAAGGAAGTCCAGTAGTTCTGCAGTTTGGCTGCAAAATCGTGATCTTGACAAAGCAAGTCTTGAGGTAGTGAAGGACTGCTCTTTGTACTTCCGAGTTTCCAAGGTCAACCATAGATATCTTATCAAGGTTCCCGCCCGACGAGAGTCCCCTCTTGAAGGCTAATATGGATATACCACCCTTGCCCCCACATAATTCAAGCATGTCCACTTGATTGTTTCTGCCGTAGCATAGTGACTGGACCACCGAGAAGACATCAGCATGTGAGTCAGCGGGTTGCCCCGCCGGTAGCATCATGAAGATGTCCTCTGATTCGCTGTCCGAGTCCGAGTCATCAAGAGGAACGTCGTTGAAATATGTGGAGCAGTCAAGCCCTTTGAGGTCCTCTCCACAATCGTCGTTACCGTCTTCCACTTTATTCGGGATTTTCTTCGGTTTGATGCCAGCCTCTCTGTCAGCTTTCTGCTTTACTTTCTGTTTTATCCTGGCATCAGTGGGCAGCGCGGTTTCCGCGGAGAGATCCGCTGCGGAAGGATCCGCTGTTAGGTCAGGAAATGGCGGAATTTCAGAAAAGTTGGTGGGTCGCGTTTGGCAACGCTCAATCGAAGGGGGAGGAGACCGATCGTCATCGACGATCGTCACACGCTTTGGGCGTGGCCTTCGCGACTCACCGTCGCCGTGAAGGACTGGAGCCGGAGGCTCCCAGTACAACCGAGTACTGATGTTTGTAACCCCATCAGGTAATGGAGCTACATAATTGTACCCAGTCGGCTGATCCTGGATTTTGATATCTTGAACGATCTTATTCGTGTCCAGGTCGGTCGTGACTCTACGAACAACATGGTCCCATTGAGGGCCCTTTTGTGGACATTGAACGTAGTGTCTTACCTTTTTGTCAACGCGCGTACACACACTGAGGTGTACCGCACTCCGCTCATTCCTAATCATGTTGGCTTTATTGAGTTGATCAAGGAAGCGTGCAGTGATGATAGCCAAGGTTTTATGCCGAAACTCGGCACGTTGCCGAAACTCGGCACGTTTTATGCCGAAACTCGGCACCAATCCAAATCATGTTCTTTGTGTGAGCCACAAGTACATCTCCATAAGTTTAGCGGTATATGAGGACAAGCTGTAGCAACTTGTATATAGGAACCACTGGGATACTTACTGGAGCGATCAAACTTGATACCGAAATGACAAAGTCTCATTCGTATGATGCTCAGCTTCAAATCTTCGATAACATCTTTGATCGGACCCTGTTTCCAGAAATACCCGGGTGGCCCCAGGATGACAATCTGCATTCTCAGAGCACGCGCTTTGATCAGGAGATTTTGTATACGTTGATAGTGGGGTCCCGCCCTCTTTCCTGGAGTACGAACGTACCAATCAGAGGGTGTGGCCACCCACAACATATTATAGTCTCCTGCCAACAAGTTTCCCAAATACTGTGTTCCAGTTGAAGTCATTACCTCATTATGGGTAATCCGGTCACATATATAGCCACGGGTTCGGAGTTCAGCGCAAGCTGTGCGAATATCTTCGATAACGAGACATTTTGAATGATATTTTTCCTCTCGGGCCTCAGCGCGGCCAACGTATGTAGCGAGGAGGCCGGCATTCGGCTTCTCTTCGCAAGCGAGCGCCGCCGGCGCGCCCGCCTGCCCCCGTCAGCGGCTGTCGTGAGACCAAGTTGCCGCTTGACTCGGAGGCGTGCTGTTCGCGGATGGCTCCGCAGGAGTCGCTGGCGTGGCCGCGCTCGCAGACAGACTCGGCGGATTGTTCTCAGAGATGTCAAAGTATTCCGTCCGATCCGTAGCGTGACCCACGATCTCCGCTCTCTCACCTCGCTGTGTGCATGACGACAGCAGGCGGGTTGGCCCCGCAGAGTCCGACGAACCTCCGCCCGTGTAGCTTGGTGGTGGTGGCGGTGACGCGGGTGGCCCCGCTGGATCCTCAGGCGCCCATTTGCTCACCGCCTCCTGGACTGCCCAGAAGATCTTGGACTTCAGGGCGGCCTCTGCGTTCTCAGGAGGTGGGTGCCAAGTCCCTTCGGGACCCTGTCGGCCCTCCCACCAGCTGTTCAGCGTCCTGCTCACGATCAAACGGGTCGTGTCCTCCAGGAGCTGCTTGTCGATATACGGCTCGACGATGTACGTATCGGTCGTGAAGGTCGCGGACTGTCCCGTCGCGGGTGGCCCCGCTGTCGCGTCAGCGGGTGGCCCCGCACTGACGGGGTCCTCTTCGTTCTCCGTCTCGGTGTAGCCATCTCGACTGCTGCGGATCGTGAAGGTGTTCGTGACCGTGTGGCTCTTGGCCCCATCGTACAGCCCGCAGGGAATCGCAAGATGTCCCGAGGGAGTCTTCTTCGCCTTCAGGACCTTGGCGCCTCTTCCCAGCTTCAGGGTGTAGTCGCCGCTGGGGAAGATGACCTTCTGGTAGCCCGGCTTCAACACGATGATCGTATCACGTGCCTCCATGGCTCCTAGGCCCCAGATAGCCGGGAGATTGGCGCCCGAGCCTTCTGCGATGTTGGAGGCATACTCCTCAATGCGGGGGCTCGCCTCGTTGGCGTACTGTACCCCGATCTTGAAGTTGCCCATCTTCCGACATATCGCAGCGCCCTCCCCAACACCATTGATGTAGAGGGTCTTGCTCAGGGTGCAGATGGCAGGTCGGTAGTTGAACCTGGCCATTATCTCCTGGAAGGTCCGCGCCGTGTTGGATCCAATGATGTTCACATTAGAACCAATGTCCAGCATGAACGAGATACAGGGCATACCATCTTCATCAGGAAAGAATGTCCCATTGCGCGCTGCAAGAGCGACCTGTACGCCAGTGTGGTCGTTGGTGTGGTACGTGATCTGCGATCCGAGTGTACCCCTCAACAGGCGCTGTTCAAGAACCCATTGACTCATGGTCAGCTCGGTGCACCACATCTGCTCGTACTGGCGGCGCTCCTCCACAGTAATCGGTTCCTGCTGGAGGACCCAATAGTTTGCAGATAGCGTGGACATCCATTCGCCTCCTGGTGGCAGCGTGTCAGTATCGTCACGCGCGTAGGTCAGCCCCTCTGTGTCGATCATGAATGTGGAATGGAACTGGGCTGCCTCTGCGCTCTCAGCGCTTGCCCGGCTTCTGGCGCTGACCGGGCTTGCCACTCGAGAGGTCCTGGTCGATCCAGTTGGCCTCCGAATCCCGCCTCCGCTCCTGCCACTCCGCCTGATGTTAGCCTCCATGTTCCTCAAGAAACCTGGGTTTGGAGGTCCGTTAGCGGGTGGCCCCGCTTGGGCGGCGGGAGCCGCTTCAGCGGGTGGCCCCGCAGCTGGGGGCTCTTGCGCTCGGAGCGTGGGCAAGATCGGCATCTGAATGCCTTGTTCTGGCGCTGGCCAGGGGTATGCCTGTGCAGCTGGGGCACGTGCGGATGGCTCCGCCGATCGTGCGGCTCGAGCCTCCAGTGCCTCCACTGCTTCGCGTAACCGACGCATTTCGCGGGCATCTGCAACGTACCTCTCCTGCTGGCGCGCTTGGTCCGACTCAGCATCGCGCTGTCCAGCATACGGGAAGTGTGCTATCACTATGCCCGGTCCACGGCATACGGCACAGGGGGCCTCATTCGGCGCACCTGGCCGCTGATTGCGGACATGCTGCTGTGCAACACGGTCCCAGCATATGTCGTGGAAGAAGTGCCCGCGCGCCAGTCTCCACACTGTAGTACCCATCTCGTAGTTGTCCATGCAGATTGGGCACTGAGTGAAGTTGTAGTCTGAGATGACTGGAGCAGGCAGGTCAGGGCGAGTCCGAGCTTGGCGCTCGAACGTGGTTTCGCCCTCCCGATATGGCGTCGGTGGCGGCCGCCTTTCTGGCCGTTCAGCAGGTGGCCCCGCTTCCGCGGGTGTCCCCGCTTGGGCCTCGCGCTCAATCCTTCTCTGGATCGCGCGTTGTTGGCGCAGCCTAGTGTTGTCACGAGCCTGCTGCCTGGATGCCAGTATCGCTTGCTGCGTGTTGTGCACGTCGCGGATGTAGTCTGGCATGCTGCCCATAGCGGCTGGCACCGCGAGACCAGCTGGCTGAACTATGGTCTCGGGGTCCGTCGGCGTGGGCATGTAGGCGTAGTGTGGCATAGACTGCGCATCGACCGCTCGTGTAAACTGCAAACGAAACATCTCATTAGCTAAGTTCCGAGTGTATTCGTTCGCAGGTGGCCCCGCAATCATAGGAGTGTTATTCATCTGCGCGTAGTACTCAGGGTACATCGGCGCGTCCATGGCCGGCGCCTCTGCTGGACCGTGATTGTCCCATCCGTATATCGGGTGTGATGCTATTCCTGGAATAAACACCTGTCGATATGGATTCGTGGGATCAGCGTTTGGAGCATCTTCAGAAGTCCAACTCCAGAGAGGTCGGAAGTCGCCATGGCTTGTAACGTCTATGTTGCGGTTCCGCAACAGGCTGGGCACTCTTTCAGCTTGTTGTTGCAGAAAAGTGGCCTGTGCTCTTAAGTTAGCTGCCCGACGTTCGTAGTCTGAACCTTGCTGTCCGTCAGCGGGTGACCCCGCTTGAGCGGGTGGCTCCGCAGGCGTTCGCTCAGCGGGTGACCCCGCAGCCGCTCCTCCTTCACTACCCCTCGGAGTGCCAAAGGGAGTGGTTGCTTGGAGTGCTGCCGCGAGTGCTGGATTTCCGCGAATCGCCTGGAGTCTTTGCCACAAGCTGTTCTCGCTCGTTTCAGACGGCGGAGTCCGGAACGGCGAGCCACCATCGGAGCCGCCCATAGGGACAAACCTCGCACCTCCAGCCTG
Source organism: Prorocentrum cordatum (assembly GCA_963575745.1). NCBI lineage: Eukaryota > Dinophyceae > Prorocentrales > Prorocentraceae > Prorocentrum > Prorocentrum cordatum. Next base: position 894,645 of record CAUYUJ010015948.1, read on the forward strand.
CTGCGGAGGGCGTTGTGGCTGTGGTCCTAGGGCGCCTGGTGGCCCCGCAGGAGTGCGCAGGTTCCTCTGCTGTGCGTCTTGGATACCTGCATGCACTGCCCACGGGTCAGCACGGTATAGCTGATCGGTCAGTCCAGAAACGTCGGCTGGTGACAGGTAGCTGTTGAGGGCCTGGACCCATGTCTGCTGGTCCGGCCTCCAAGGAGATGCTACTGCGGCTACTGGCGTGACCACTTGCTGCCATGAACCATCCGAGGTGTCTGCCGCGGGTGTCCCCGCTCCTGCGGGTGGCCCCGCCTCAGGCATGACCTCGTCTTCCTGGGCATTTATCATGAGGACTGTCTGTGTGAGGTACGGTCGTGGAGCAACGTCTTGCTCGGTCATGGTCAGGTTGAATGGGCGACCGCCCGTCTTAGTCCAGCCCTTTTGGTACATGGCGTGCTCGTCCATCACACCCAGAGTTCTGTCGCACATTTTAAGTGGCAAGTAGTCCTCGGAGCAAATCCTGTCCGCGGGTTGGCCCCGCTTCCGCGATTTGTCGTAAGCCAGCGGATTGCTCCAGGCTTCACCGACCCGATATTTTGCAATGCTCACAATCTGAAGGATATGATCGGGCGGTATGCGGCCATTGTGGCCCCGTGTCATGACGATGTCATTCGCTGGCCTCCATAAAGAGAAGCCGCTGGACAACATCTTGCTGATGCTGCAGAAGATGAGCACCCCAGAGTCAGGACGGATGCCCGACTGAATCCTCGGGTCACCCGGGAGGTAGGGGCAGCCGTGAACGAACTGGCGCCCCCCCTGCCCCTTAGGGTTGTCCTGTGCGAGGCATGAAAGGCCATTCTCAAGGATGCCCTTAACGTGCTCCCACTGTGTCCCGTGGATAAAGTATACTGGGTCATCTGGTTCCTTCATCCATGTCGTGATGGGCTTATAGAGCGACTCTGGGCAGTGGATGCCTGGGCTGCTATGGCCGTTCGTGGCTCTGATGAAATATTGTGGCCTGCGTGCCGTTGGTCGGAATCTGGGAGGTAGCTTCATGCTATCCTCGACGCATTTCATCTGGAGCCTGCCCTTCTGCATGCCATGGTTGTCGATCATCTCGCAGCAGTTCAGCAACGCCCAATGCACGTATGAGCAGTGAGGGTTGCCCTTGATAAGCACATCGTGCATGTCCCGGTAGCCTTTCCACTGATTGTCACCAGTCCAATTTGTCAGCAAGTCGTCAACAACAACCCAGCCATCGTATGGATCGAAAGTGTCAATCTTTTCGGAGTGTCGGCTGAATCCATCTTTCCAATACGGACTATGGCGTAGGGCTGTAGAGAACCATATTGACACCTTGGCCATTTGCCAATCGCGCGGCAGAGTCGGATCTGTGTTAAACCTCTTCATGACCTTCATGAGCTCTGCCTTGTGCTGCGCGACGCGCAATGGCGGCCTGTCCCGCAACATATTGCCCACGACTTGTTGTTCACGTTCCCATTCATTACGGCACTCGAAGTTACGACGATCGGGGCAATTGATGACCTCGTATCGATCTGTATCATCTCGAGTGACTCGTGGGTTTATGGTGCGTTTCGGGCCTTTGTCTTCAATGCCTTGCCAATATTCAATGGCTCCCAGAGGGATGTTCTTGAGAACAGACGACGCTGGTTGCCGACGTGCGGGTGGCCCCGCTGCTGCAGCTGGCGCCGCTGCGGCTGCCGAGGCAGCTCCAGCGGATGACCCCGCACCAGGGTGCGGGTGACCTTGGTCAGCCAGCGCATCGTCGGCTAGTTTCTGTCGGTTGTCAATTTCTTTGAGGGCTTTGCGGCGTTCTTCTTCTGAGGGAGTGCCTTCTGCGGGTGTCCCCGCTGCTGCAGCTGGCGCCGCTTTAGCGGGTGGCCCCGCAGAGCCCTTGTCCTCCTTACCTTTGGCGGCTGCCTCTGCCCGCGCCGACCTCAACCCAGCCTCGGGCTTCGGTTGTGCTTTCATTCGTGCCGAGCCTGGTCGTGGTGCAAGGCGCGGCTGATGCAGAGTTGGAGTCCAGTCACCTCGGAAGGATGCCTTAGGCTGGTTGCGATCTTCGTCCTTGACGTCGCCTTGGGCAGCCGGTGGCATCGGGGCTGATGGTCCAGCAAAAGCCTTCCTCCTCTCCGTCACGGACGGGCCGGTAGGCTCTCCCGGCTCAGGGTCGTCCTTCTAGGCGATCCCTCTGGCCTTCGCACGCCCCCGTGCACCTTCGGGGCTCTTGCAAGGATACCTCTTCGCAGGAGAAGGTGGAGGCGAGGAGTCGGCTTCAGGCCCTGGAGGTGGTTTGTTGCCTTCGTCTGGTTGTGGGCCAGGAGGGTCTTTAGGAGGGCCTTCTGGCTGGCCATGATCAAGGATGACCTGCCTCATCTGGTCGATGTTGGCAGTACCTTTTATGGCCAGCTTGTACTTGCCATTTTCGTGGCGGTAAAGTACCCTCGTGCAAAACCACTTCTGTGCCGAGGAGCTGTAGTACCAGCAGGCGCATCCATCAGGGAATGGATTCTCTGAGCCGTCTTCCGCCGCCCATTCTTCGTTCAGTTCGGTCTGGTCAGTACCGGCGGCGGACCCGGCAGCAGATGCAACAGCCATCCACTCTTCGTCCGCGGACCCAGCGGCTGGCGCCGCGTCTGCGGGTGACCCCGCACCTCCGCTGGAGTCTGCGGGTGACCCCGCCTCTTTATGGAATCGGCGGTTCCATTCTTTGAGGCGATGGTCTTTAGGAAGCTGTTCCCAATTTTCCCTGACAGTGTCAGCAACCTCCTCGGTCATAGGGACGCGATCGGCTTCGGTAATGCGCTTTCCTCCTCCAGGGACCTTCTTGTTAGGATCGTGGACGGTGCCAGCGTCATCTCCATGAGACCAGTTCCAGGGGGTCTCACCGTGATGAGGGCTCCTGGAGGGGCGGTCCATTGGACAGCCGCGCATGTGACCTTTGAAAGGCTCGCATTGACATACTTGTTTCCTGTATGTCTTGCGATCGTTGATGATCTCCTGTTTCTTAGCCCTTCGGTCCCAAGCCTCTGGCGTTTTAGTCTTGCCACCTTTGGTGCGTATTATGATGCCAGATTCGTCCCGTTTGCAGTGCTCCTTGGACCACCAGTGGCGGATCACGTCCATCGAGTAGCCGGGGTACCAATTGATGTACCACTCCGGCACGTACTGAGCGGATACACCTACGGAGTGCTCCGTGCTGTACGGGTAGCCAGATGCATCATGTGTAGGGCGTCGTGGAGCTGAACGGCTCCTCCTGCGGGTTGGCCCCGCTGACGCACTGCCACGTTCCATGGGCCTTTCATCTTCATGGCGGTGCTCTGGGTCTCGGGGTGGCGATGGTCGTCTGTTCTTCTTTGCATGGCGCCTGTCCTCCGAGTCCTCTGAGCTGTCCTGGACCATGAATGCGTGCTGATGCGGGCTTTGGAAGTACCCGATGTCGGTCAGCTGCTCCATAGTGAGGTCGTTGAGGTCCATCTGGTCGCAGCCCTGCATGAATTCGTCCATAGACCAAGCGGGTAGCCCCGCTGCTGCAGCTGGCGCCGCTTCGGCGGGTGGCCCCGCTAGAGCCTGGAGTGCAGTCAGCATCTGAGGTGCCGACATATCAGGATCCAGGTATGGACGCAGCCTTGCGGCCCCTGGGCGCGACAGCAGGTCGTTCATGGTCATCTGCTGATGTGCTGGCGCACTCAGGAGCTGGATCGCTTCTGCGACCTGCTCTTGGAGCCTGTCATCATAGTCCTCTTCGGCCTCTTCAGAGTCAGAATAAGCTGCGGGATGGCCCCGCATTTCGTCGTCAGCGTCTCCCGCTTCCGAGCCGGCTCGCGAAAGATCAGGCAGCAACGGCGTGCCGATCACCTGCGGTGCCAGCGCGGCGGCGAGCTCCTCCTCGGTCGCCGGGGCGGTCTCAGCTTCGGAGATCTCGTCGTCGGCGGGTGGCCCCGCTGGAAGACCGAACCAAGCGTTGAACACGCCCTCGTCGACTTCGTCCCAGCCGTGGAACTCGTCGAAGAGGGTCACCGCGTACTCTTCCAGGGCTACGGTCGCATCAGCGTAGCGGGCCATCACGTAGTACGTGGAGGAGCCTGCGGCGGGAGCCGCTTCTGGATTGACGTAAAACTCGTAGTCAATGTAGTCTATGTCATCCATAAAAGAGTTTTGAGCCAAATGTACGGATCCCTTTCCTTTCCCCTTCGGGCAATGATCGCGCAAATGCTCTGTACTACCGCATGTATGACACTTCATAGTGTTGCCAGAAGCGTCCCTAGGGTTACCCCTCCGCCCTTTTCCCTTACCAGAGGTCCGCCTGTGACCCCGACCTTTGCCTCCGATAAGTACTTCTTCAAAAGCTATATCAGTTAAGGACGTGAGGAAAGCAGTGATACCCCTACCATGCATACGGCGTCTGCGACCCCCCTTGCCACGACCCTTTCCATAGCGTTTGAAATGTCGGCGTACTGCACGTCTCACTTTTCTGACCGGTTTCTTCATAAAGCGCCTCCAACGGCGTTTTGATTTGCGATAAGCCGTAAAAGCGGCTTCCGCTCTTTGTTGTTCAGAAAGGTGAGTGTCATCAGCTGGATAGTCATTGCCAGCAGAGACCATACCATTGTGATCACCGTCAGATGAGGTATCTGTGTCAGTGCCAGATTCAAACGGAGAAGGTGGCTGAAACCCTCGAGCGGATGACTCCGCTTGGCCCCAGAGGGTTGTGCCCGAGGGCGGGCTTGCAGTGTAGGCGGCGCCCGGCGTGTAGTTCGACCAGGCGTTCGCCTCCGCTGCCTCTGCCGATGCCTGGCCGGTCTGCCCTAAGAGGGCAGTGGCCTCGTTGGGCATATCGGCTGGATCAGCCCAGGGACTTGGCTCGCCAAGACCAGCGGGTGACCCCGCAGTCGTGGCGTAAACACCTGCATGTGCGTGGTGCCCTGTGAAGATACCCGCAATGTTGCCAGGAGAGCGCTCGGCAACATGCCCGTAGTTCCTCATCCTGGTTAGCAGCCTATCATAGTCTGCTTGCGTTCTGGGCATCTGATGATTAAAGGGCTCCAGCAGGTGTTGGGCTCGTGACGCGCCAACGCCAAACGCTCTGAAAAGGATCAGCGTTAGGATCTGAAAGTTGGGGATGACAAATCCAACAGAGTTAGCCTCGTCACGGGCCATCTCGAATCGAGCTAACACTGAGTCGATTCGTTCGTCCCTTTCGACGCGAAAGTCGATAAGGGCAGTGCCAGAGTTGAGCTGGCGCTCATCTTCCAGATTTTCAAATTTGGTGCTCAATAGGTAAAGTATATAAGTAACTGCATCCGTTGGCTGTCCGTTGACAGTTACACCATAGTTGATGATCTGGGATGGGACCTGCATGGCGATACGACGAGCAAGGCCTTGAAGACCACGTTGTAGTGCTGCAGCTTGCTGAGGTGGCGTCATATTGCCGCTCGTCACGTTGATCCATGCATGTACTTCGCGAACGTACTCGCGAAAGGGCGTAGTACCGGCTGGGTCCCAAGAAGGGCCGGTAGTACGCGCGTCGTCCATCCCCTGCCGCATGTAGCCCACAGCACATCCCATTATCACCCATAGAATGCCGAAGATAGTTATCTTGATCCAGTGCATGTGCATCTCGGCTTCGGTGATTGGTTTAGGCTGTGGTTTGTCAGGCTCGGGCGTAGCAGCCGTAAGGCGCCTGAACGGCACGGGATGCAGGTGGCCCCGCTGCGGGTAGCCCCGCAGAGTGACCACGTTCTCGATCGAGTTGCCGATTGGCATCTGGTGGAAGTCGGGAGTGAAGTAGCGCAGTGAAGTAGGAGAGAGCGTCTCGAGCTCGCGGGTCGCCCCGCTGGCCCGATCGCGGACTGGCTCCGCTCCACGCAGAGCCGGCGCAACATGGTATTCCACCGTAGTAGTAGTCCACCAAGTTGTGCCGTGGATTATGGGTATTAGAGCGAGAGCCAGCCACACGAGAGTGTAGCCAGCTCCGCTACCAAGTCGAAAACGCACTGGTAAGCCAAGATATATGTTCCGCCTTAGGCGCTCCCATATCCCAGGCTTTGGCTCATACCGCATGAGCAAGAGAGCAAGATGAAGCATGGAATCTGGAGTAAAGGATAGAAGGGGCATCTTCAATAGAAAGGTCTTTTCCGATCTCAGATGCGAGTAGTGCGCCTCGGTGAGGCACAATCACATGTTCGGCCGGGCCCGGCTTGAGCCAGGCACGGCAGCGGTGCATGCTCGATTTACATCTCGCCTTTAACCCTCTCCGTTTAAAGTATTCCGCATCGGTCTCCGCAAGCGAGGACGCTCGCGTGCAGCTTTGTTTCGGCAGCTAGAGGTGCGTGGCACATCTCCCCGCTGCCTTAGCGACATGACGGCATACGATCGTTACGATCGTTGTAACGACAGGCTGAGTCCCAAAAAGACACCCCCTCCCCCCTCCCCGACTTCCCCCCCGATCCAATCGCAATCTCGCGCGAACGCCTCGCGGGGGGGGGGGAGAGAGAAGGATGCGTGCGACTTGGAGGCGGGCGGTCTGCTGCCCCCGAGCCACCGGCGAAGCGCCGCCCCCACCCCCCACACACAGGAGGCCCAAACTGAAGAACTACGCTGGGATTGAGAGGCCACATCGTCGCATGTCTGGGGCGAGGGGAGCGCGCCGTTCAGCCACATACGCGCAACCGTGACCCTGGGAGCCAATGACCTCCGGCGCGCAGCTTACGGGGCTGCGGAAGGGGGGGAGAGGAGGGGGGGGGGTGGCAAAGCCAGGCGCGCAAGCCGCTGTTGTTGCGTCGCGTTCGGCGACGGGGGGGGCCCAAATGGCCCGCAGCAGGACACTCTGGCGGAGGGTCGCTCATTCGTGTAGCCGACCTGTGGCCAGAGCGGAGGACGCCGCGCTGGGCCTCTCACACCCCGCGGAGCCGCTGCCCTCCTGCACAGATGGGCTCTCCGCGGGTCGCCCGTACAGCAGAGCGAGCGGCTCGGCGGCGAGCGGCGGCGGCGAGCGACGAGGACGAACGACGACGAGGGCGGGGGACGACGGCGGACGACGGCGACAGCAGCGGACAGCAACGACGGACGACGGATGACGACGACGAACGACGGTGGACGACGACAGCCAGATGACAACCGAATGACGGACGACGGACAACGACGGCGGACGATGACGACGGACGACGACGAGAGGCGTCCCCGCTGGCGTCGCCGGGCGGAGGCGCATCTGGATGGCCTCGCCGTCCTGGCGGCCCCGCGTCTTTCGTCCTCATGCTCGTCATCGTCCTCCTCTTCGACGTCATCGCCCTCCCCCTCCTCCTCCTCCTCCTCCTCCTCCTCCTCCTCCTCCTCCTCCTCCTCCTCCTCCTTCCTCCTCCTCCCCCTCCTTCTCCTCCTTCTCCTCCTCTTCTCCTCCTTCTCCTCCTTCTCCTCCTTCTTCTCCTCCGCCCCTTCCCCCCCCATGCGTCCTCCCGCTCCTTCTCCTCCTCCTCCTCCTCCTCGTCCACCTGCTCTTCCTCTTCCCTCCTTGCATTTCTTCCTCCCTCCTCCTGCTCTCATCCCCTGCGCCCCCCCCCCCCCCTCTCAGTCCAACTCGACGCCTCCTCACACCTTCTTCTCCTCCGCATCCTCTTCGTTCATCTCCTCCTCCTCCTCCTCCTCCTCCTCCGCCTCACCCTCGCTTTGATGTTTCTGCCCCTCCTGCCTTCTGTGCGCCCTCGACTTAGTCCCCTTTCTCTTCCTCCTCAGCTCCCCTTTCTCTTCCTCCTCCTCCTCCTCCTCCTCCTCCATGGCCCTCCTACCGCGCAAAAGGAGAGGCCATATGGGAGCAGGCCCCTGGGGGTCCTTCTCGGAGCTCTAACTGTCCCGCCAACGCATTCTCGCGGCAAGGACCCCCCCCGCCCTAGACCGACGGTGCCGGGGCCGCCTCGCCGGGGGGGCGACGCAGTCCTTGAACTTCGGCGCAGAGGGCAGGGAGCTGGCGAAGGAGGCCATCTTGTCGGCGGGGACCTGAGAAGCTGGCAGCTCCTCCTCCTCCTTCTCCTCCTCCTCCTTCTCTCCTTCCATCCCTTTTCCCCTCCTCCTTTCTCCTCCGCCGCCCCTCTTCTTCTGCTCCCCCCCCTGCCCCCGTCCGTCACGCCCCCCCTCCTTCCTCCCTTGGCCGCCGCGCGCGCGCGGAGCGCCAGGGCGGCGACGTCGTCCACGCCCGCGCAGACCTGCCGGGCGCGCAGAGAATTCCTCCGGTTCCGTGGACGAACAGAACATTCCTCTGGCTCTTTGGACGAGCTCGGCCGTCGAGGTGCCTCCTGGAGGCATGCTGGAGGCCACCTAGATGAGGCCGGAGTAGATGGGGTCGGAGGATCGCGACGCATCGCCGATGCATCGGCGATATATCGGCGATGCATCGACGATGTGTCGGCGACGTCGACGATGCATCGGCGACGCCGGCGCTGAGAAAATCGGGTTCCCCATCCACGCGCATCGCCGATGCATCGGCGATGCATCGGTGATGCGGCGCGATCCTCCGACCTCATCTACTCGGACCCCATCTGGGAGGCCTAGACCCTCGGAGTTGAAGAAGAAGCACCCCTGCATGAAGCGTAAGGTCGTCGCTGTGATTGCTTGGGTCGACCCTGGGCCCCCCTGGCGGTGCCGTCGCCCCCGGGCGCGCTCCGCGCGCCAGGGAGGAGGGTCCAACGCGGATCTGAGAAATCTGCGCGGACCTCCGACAGCTTATGCGTATGCCACTTGTTTGATCATCGACTCATACCGCTCGTTCGTTGGCGCAACACTCCCGGCATGGTGCGGCAAAGCGGTATGGCATGGCATTCCATGGCGTGGCCATAATACGAAACCGCACGGCATGGTGCAGCACATCATTCCGTTGTGCTGTACAACTGCGCATGAATTTGAGTATGACGGCCTGGCATGTCGTAGCATGACATATCATATCCTTACAAGGCATAGCAGGGCAACGCATAACAATGCACACCATAGCATCGCACAACATTGCATATCGTAATACCACGTAGCAGAGCGTAGTACGTCATGGTACTAATGAGTCATAATCTCAAATTCCACCAGACCCCTGTGCGTAGGTGGTTTAGCGGACTAACTTTTCCATCTCCGTTCATCTCCTTGAGGGAAGGGTTCACCTTTCCCGGGAGTCTGAACGGAGGTTGCGCAAGGAGTTAGATCTTCGAATCTAGCCCCACATGGCTCCAAGGTGGCCCCTGGCATCCCAAAATCGCCTGCACAGGAGAACAACAAGCTGTATGAACAGAGCATTTCGAATGTCCGCGTAGAACTCTAGGATCTGCCAAGAGGGCCCCCACGATGGACCAACGTGGCCTCCAACGTGCATCCAAGAGACACCCCGACGGCCGAGCTGGCCCAAAGAGCCGGAGGAACTTTCACTGGCGCCTGCCTTCTCGCCCTTTTCGCATCCGAAAGGCCTCCGAGGCCTCGGGCCTGGACGTACAAGAGCATCCCAACCTGAGCTGCCCTGATACGTACCACGCAACCCGTGGCGTGTTGACACGGAGCTCGAGCTCAACACGTAGACTGAACACGTAGGTCTGGCGCGATACGTTCGCCAGAACGTGGACCAACACGTGCCGAACCAACACGCAGCGTGTTAACACGGCCGTCTTGAACACGGTACGTGCTGCGTCTCGAGACGGGCGTAACAGGGCAGCTAAGATCCCCACCCCAACTTGGGAGACCCTGGCCGACCTGCCCACGGTTCTAGGTGGGCAAGGGTCCTTCGCTTGGCACCACCGACGACCACCTACACGCTGCGAGAGCCACCTTACCCCTTACCCTGCCTTGGCGGCGCGCACAGGGGCTCGTGGGGGAGTGGGGAAGGCTCGTTAGAATGAGGCTGCTTCTCAGAAGGCTCGGGCCCCACATCTATAGGTGGATGGCCCGCGCCTTCTCTGAGAAGCAGGGGTGCTGCTGAGACGCCTTCCCCCCTCCCCCGACCCCTTTGTGCGGACCGCCAAGGGAGCTAAAACTCACCCTGCCCCAGTCGGGGTCGGGATGATCCTGCCGACGACGAACAAGATGGCCCGGCGCATCTGGCCGGGCGCTCGACGCCACCCGGCTCGGCGCGGCCCCCTCCAGCGGGTGGCCGCGAGGGGCCGAGGGCGGAGAGGACGAGCGGCGTGCAGGGCCCGCTGTAAGGGGAGAGCGGCGACGTCTGCGCCGCTCAAGGGCTCCGCCTCGCTGATGCTTCAAATTCTAGCGCCGCCCCGGCCCCCTCTCTACGGCGGGGGCCGCGGCGCTCTCTGAGCGGGAATCCCCAGACTTCCGACGATGCTGAGTTTGTTCGACCGATGCGTTCATTTAGAACTTCGGCATCTGGGGGGCCGCCCTCGGGCCCGGGGGCCATCAGGTCGGGACCTCTTGGGGCCGCGGGTCGGCAACAACTCGCACCGTTGGGCGTCTGGGCTGGCGTCAGCCCAGCACCACCTTGCCCGCGGCCCAGCTCCCGAGCAACGCCCGCGCGTGCAGCTGGAAACTCTCGTACTCCTCCCCAGACATGGCCCGGAGCGCCGCCAGCAGCGCCTCGCGCCCGCCCGTCGCCAGTGCCGACGCTGCCTCTGCGGGGGAACGATCGGGGGGACCAGCTCAAGGTCGGAAGCTTCGCCCTGGAATCGGCACTACATCGCCGGTGGATCGGCGACAGTTCCCCGGTAGTCACTCCGCACGTTCCTGGGCGGGTTGGGCCATGGGCCATCGAGCCCTGAACCGTCGATGAATGGGCGATTGGGGGTCGATGCATCCCCCCCCTGCGCCCATCCCCCCTGACGTCTCCCATGACGCCTCCCCGAAGGTGGAGGACATCTTGTCCCGGCAGAGCCGCCCGGAGCTGGCCTCGCAGAGCTCCGCAGCCAGGGCCTCGCGCTCGCTGGCGTCCCCGCGCTCGTCCCAGGCGCCGGACGCCGCGCGCGCGCCCGCCGCGGCCAGCTCGGCGGCGAGCTGCGCGCGCCGGAAGGCGTCCGCGCGCAGAACCTTGGCGTCGATCTTGCCGCCAGTGGTGGGGAGCGCCTCTCGATGATCCTCAGGACGCGTGTTAGCGTGAACGTGCGCTGGTCCAACGAAGCCCTTCGATACGACGCAGGCGGTGCAACGAGGGCCGAAGCAGCCAGAGTGGTATCGGCGAAGCGGAACGGAGTAAGCACACACTCAGGGCTAGCACACGTCCTGAGGATCACCGAGCCTTGCGGGACACGTGGATGGCGTCGGGCATCTGCCAGGAGGACAGGCCCGACTCGCGGAAGTGCCCGCGCAGCTCGTCCGCGCTCAGCACGGCCCCAGCCTTCGCCCGCGCCCACGCCACCACCGCCTCGCCCGCGCCCGACGGGTGCCACACGCCGACCACGGACGCTTGTCCGACGCTCGGGTGCGAGTAGAGCACCTCCTCCAGGTCGCGGGGCGCCACGTTGAAACCCCTGTATGCTGGAATGATGTCCTTCATGCGGCCGACAATATAGAGGAAACCGTCCTCGTCGATCCTTCCGATGTCGCCCGTCCGGACGAACTTGCCGTCGGGCATGGCCTCTGCCGTCTTCTCCGGATTCCCGTAGTACCCCATCATCGTCACGGTGGACCGGGCGCATATCTGGCCAACGCCATTCTTCTCCACGGCGGGTGCCAAGCCCGATCCCGGCCGCTCGAGGTCCTCGATGAAGACGCTTCCAGGAATCACGATCCTGCCCGCACTGGTCATCCGCAGCACGTCGAGCACAGATGCGTCGTGCGCGCGTCTGTGGAACTCAGAGCCCAGCATGCTGATGGGGTGCACCTCGGTCATCCCATAGATTTGACCAAAGCACGCGTTTGGAAACTGGTCCATGCTGCGCTGGATGAGCGTTGGGGCGAAGCACGAGCCCCCGTAGGTGATGGTTCGGACGGACTCGAACGTGCGAGTCGGGAGCTCCTGCAGCGTCTGGTTCATCGCCGCCCCAAACAAGATGTGCGAGTTGATGGCGTGCTTGTCGATCAACTCGCTCCAGAGGCAAGGCCCGCTGGGGTACGCGTCCACCATGACAGTGAGGGCCCCCTGCAGCAGGTGCTTCAGCACCATCACTGTGGCGCAGACGCCCCGCATCGACACCCACATGAGGTGCTTCGTGCGTGCCTGCTTCGCATCCATGATAGCCTCGCCCCAGGCGGCTAGGCCGGCCAGGTCGGCATGGGAGTACATGACACCTTTGGGGAGTGCCGTGGAGCCCGATGTGCTGAAGATAATGGCGGGTACGCTGGCGGGCACTTCTGGCGCGGGGAGCGGCTCACCGCTGCCCTCGGCCATCATTTCCTTCAGCTGGTTCCCCTGCCCCTCGAACGGCGGTAGCAAGAGTGTGAGGTACTCGCCCCCGCCCGTGCGCTCGATGGCCGCGAATTGAGGCTGGTCGGAGATGACGAGCGACGGCTCGTAGCGCGCCACCATGTTCTTGCAGTCCTGGGGGCGCAGGTCTGTGGCCAGCGGCACGAACGTGATGCCTAACTTGAGGCAGCTCAGGAGCAACACCACCATCTCGGGGCGGTTCTCAGCAATGGTGACCACCCGGTCCCCCATGCCGATGCCCATGCGGGCCAGGCTCCATGCCAGACGGTTCGCGTTCGTCTCCAGCTCCTCGAATGTGAAACAGTGCTCGACACCAACGCCGTCGAAGACCAGGGCGTTCAGATCGGCGAATCGTTTGGCTGCCCGGGCCCACTCGACAGCGTAGCAGCCCGCGGGTTCAACCACCGTGGGCGCAGTGCCCTTGGAGGTCTCCGTCGCGTAGGACTGGCGGTTTCCCAGCAGCGTAGGGCCAGCGGGCGCGGCCGCCACGAGGTCCATGGCCAGGGCAGACATATGAGCTGAGTGCAGCGCAGACCTGGGGAAGACTGCTCGGTAACAAGGACGGGTCTTGGTAATCTGGTCGACAAATTTTCGGGAGTCGAGACGATTACGGAGGATATGATGATGGTGGTGACGATGAGGATGCAGGTTGAATTGGATCGAGCGCAACTCCACTAAACGGCTCGACATAATTTTCACCGCAAGAGAGACATTCTGCCTTCCACGACGCGCGTGCCAACCTCTGCAAGTCCACCGCTGTCCCGCTTCAGGCCGCGGTGCGGTCCCTTCAGTGGGCCCTCCGCACCTGCATCCAGCCTCGCTCAACAACGAGCGCCGCACCGGGAGGGCCTTCCAGCTTCCCTCCACCAGGCCGTCCTGCGCAACGCTGTCCGCAAGCAGCACCGCAAGGCTACTCTCCGGCGCCGCCCGAGGCGCCGATCGCTGCGCCGCCAGAGTCATCGGCAACGCTTTCTACCTCTGGGAGGCCGCCACCTCTTGCCGCGCGGGTGGCCCGCTGGCCGTCCCTCGATGATGTCAAAGGCCGCCATGGTCGGCTTGAGCCCCCGCTTGAGCCGCAGCGTTTGCGAATCGCTCGCACCATTCGCCTGCGCACAAGAGTGGCCTCGGGCACGAGTGACCTCTGGTGCGCAGCTTTCGGGCGCCGCGGGGGGGGGAGCTCAGATCCAGGCGCGCACGCCAGTGCTGGCGGCACCGCTTCGGGCCCGCACCAGCGGTCCCTCCGGCGAAGGCTCACCCTTACGTGCACCGGATGAGGTGGACCCTGAAGCCGCACCCCTACGAGACAAAACTTGGCTCCCGTGGAACCCCTGGCCGACCACCTCCCGGCCATCCGCCCAGTCCTCGGCGCAGATCCTCGCGCTCCCCTCTCTCCTTGCCGAGACTTCCCGCAAGGCGCCTCTGGAAGCCATCGCCGCACCTCGCGCCGCACGACGCCACGAAGGCCGCCCGCCGTGCCGACGGCTTCTCGGTGCGGGGCGGCTGCGTCCTCTCGTCGCGGCCTCCTCGGCCACACCAAACCTGGGCGCGCTACCGTTCGCTGGCCCGCCCGGTCCCCGCAGCCGCCGCGGCAGGCCGCAGGACCGCTGCCTTGCGTGTGCCCCGAGGATGCATCCCTCCTCTCGGCCTTCTCGGCGCGCTCCTGCTCCTGGCTGGCATGAGGTGGGCCCCACCTCCAACGGAATTCCCCGCAAGCGTCGCGGACGGGCAGCACGACCGCCTCCTCGCGCTCCTACCCCTTCACCGTGGCCCTCTTCAGCCTCCTGGGCCTCGGACTCCACCTCTGCGGTGGTGGCACCCCGCTCGGAGTACCCCCTCGGCCTCGTCTCTCATCGACGCCTTCGCCTGCCAAACCTGCGCCCACGCTTCCAGTCCCAGACATCCGGCGCTCCGACCTGTTCGATGCGTGGACCCTGGTGCTGGGCTTTCGTCCCGAGCCGTTCTATTGAAAGCCCAATGGCCCGAAATCAGCCCCGAATAGAAGAATCCGCTGGCCCCCTTGCGGGGCCACCAGGCTGTAGGCCGGGAATGTGCTGCTCCCTGTACCAGTTGCAGCTTCTAGTTTCCACTGTTACAGTTCTGCTTCTTGCTGCTTATTATTCCTTGTTGATGAACGCGCGAGGGGGGGAGCCCAAACCAGCAGAACTACTACGCCCTGGGAGGGTTCTCAGAATTTCTGGGGGGGTGAAAATTCACACCCCTCACGCGGATCCGCAGGGGTCAGGGTCCAAAAACATATGGGATTTGCTACATTTTTGAACTTCAGTGGCACCCCTCACACAGATCGGCGGGGTCAGGGTAAAAAAACATATAGGATTTGCCACATTTCTGAAATTCAGTGGCACCCCTCACGCAGATCGGCGGGGCCAGGGTCCAAAAACACAAAGGATTTGCCACATTTCTCAAATTCGGCGGCACCCCTCATGCAAATTGGCGGGGTCAGGGTCCAAAAACACAGGGGATGTGCCACATGTCTGAAATTCGGCGGCACCCCTCACGCAGATCGGCGGGGTCAGGGTCCAAAAACATATGGGATTTGCCGCATTCCTCAAATTCGGCGGCACCCCTCACGCAGATCGGCGGGTCCAAGAACATATGGGATTTGCCACGTTCCTGAAATTCGGTGGCACCCCTCACGCAGATCGGCGGGGCCAGGGTCCAAAAACACAGGGGACGTGCCACATTCCTGACATTCAGTGGCACCCCTCATGCAAATCGGCGGGGTCAGGGCCCAAAAACATCGAGGATTTGTAACATTTGTGAAATTCGGTGGCACCCCTCATGCAAATCGGCGGGGCCAGGGTCCAAAAATAGAAGGGATTTGCCACATTTCTGAAATTCGGCGGGGGTCAGGGTCGAAAAACAAACAGGTCCCGACACTGCTTCACGGCGGCGCCCAGACCTTATGATTTAGCTTTTGCATCTCCCATTATCCGAGACAGGGGGCCGGCGGCATGGGGCGAAACCCTTACTGATAACAACAACACACACATAAACCTTCAGAGGCCGAAGCGGATTTCTCGGATCGGCATTTGCCCCAAACTCGCCAGAGGCACCGCCAGGGGGTCACTCCAGGGGCGGCGCAAGAGGCGTCGCCAGGGGGTCCAGCACCGATCCGAGAAATCCGCGCGAACCGCAGAGCATTCATGCGTGTGCCGGTTTTTCTTCTTCGGCCGAAGGGGCAAGAGTCGGGACAGGCCAGCCGCCCCTCAGGGCCCCGTAAGCGGAGACTCCTTGGTAAACCAAGACGTTGGCGTGCCAGAGACAAGTGCAGCCGAGGGTCGAGGCGCTCTCCAGTCTCCTCTTTCTTCAGCTGGAATGTTCAAAGTCTCGGTCTGCAATGCCCTGGTTTCAGAGGCCCTGAGTCCTGGCTTTTGTGGAGGCGCTCCGCCGCGGCGCGCCGTGGGCGGGCACGCCTGGTCCCCGCCACGGCGCGCAACGTGCGCTTGGCGGTGCGCCGTGCGCTCTCGGCCTCAAGGCACCGCCGTGCGCGCGCGGGGCCTCGCCTGGCACCCGAGGACCCAGCTGCTGTCTTCGCTCGCCCGCCTCGGTGTGGCCGTCGTGGAGCGCGGGCTCGTTGTCATCGCGAAGGGTTGTTCGATGGTGCGATGGTCTTGCAGTCGACGACAGATGCAAATACTGCGACTGTGAGGAAGCGGGCGTGAAATACATTGTCCTCGGCAAACCGCCCGCCCTGACCCGTTCGATCGCATTCCGCCAACCTCCCAGGCCGCGGCCCCTCCCCCCCGCCCTCCCTGGCAGACACGGCGGGGGACACATCAGGCCGAAATATGCGAAGGCCGGACGGTCCGCCGGCGACTCGGTGAGCCTCGTGGCCTGCCGCAGGCAGGCTGGAGGGGGTTATCGCCGGGCCCACGGCAGGGGCGCACACCACTGCCAAGCAATTGCCCTGGGCCAGCCCCTCCTCCTCGTACGACGGCTTCGTTTCGCGGCGACCAAGGCGTTGGCTTCTGACGCCGTGTGCACCGCTCATCCTTCGACGATCGCGGCTCTCCGACACCACAGATCCTTCGATGTCGGCAAGTTCGGGGCTCCTAGAAACATTCAACCTTGAACGCCCGCACAAGAGTCGCCGCGGCGCGAGCTTTCTGCAAGCGTCCCTGCTGGGCCGCGTGCGCATCGTGTGCGCCGCCGTTGCACTCCACATCGCCCCGCCCGCGACATCAGAGAGATGGTGGTGGCAAGATCAGTCAGCACCGAATCGGCAAATCGGATCGGATCGGAACGTGCGTCGGATCGGGCTGCATCCCCACGGAATCTGAATCCAGCCGTGTCAAAATGTGCAACAACGCCGTGCAAACACCAGGCCGCATCGAATCGTCGGAATATCGTTCAATCGAATCGAAGATCGGGCCAGCCGAGCAATGGGGGGCGGGAGGCGGAGGAGGGGAAAGGGGGGGCGACATAACGACGAGGGAAGGCTCGGATCCTGAAGAGCGGCCCGCGCTGGGGCGAGATCGCAATTTTGATCGACGAAGCAAGTCGCCGATACTGGAATGACGTCATCGCTGCAGCGGGAACGCACTTTTGTCAAACACAGAAACGCTCCGATCGAAAGCAAACCATATGGCCTATAACCTTTTTGAATTCTTACCGAAAAAAATTGCATGCGTTATAAAAGAGCTCCCGCTCGGACATAATCCGCCTGCTGGACTCAGTGGCCCTGGCAAGGCCGCTTTACGCCCTCTCGGCAACCGAAGCTCGACGAGATTCGAAACCGGCCGTGCGTAACCGCCTCATTGGCATCTGCAGGTCGGGTCATGGCCAGAGAACCGATCAAACTAGTCAGTCTAAGATTCGCTCCGTGATGGCGAAGGACCCACAGCGGGTGGAGGGGGAAAAGGAGTGACACGCTCAATGAAAGCTCTGACGCGAACGCTGGAGAACTCCTGCACAAATACGGCCGTGTGCGCGAGCGTGGAACAACTGCCTTGGCGAACCATCTTGGCACATGCAGAAGAAACGATTATCCAACTTCGCGCGTCGCGCCCTGCGATGCGCGGTCGTCTTCGCGCTCTCGCGCCGCCGCCCTGGAGAAGGGCGCCTCTCTGGCCAGAGCCGCTACGCGCGAGGCGCGGTTCTCTTCCCGACCGTGGGGGTGAGCTAGTGTTCCGTGCGGACGGAGGGCCCACGTGCAAATGCAGGCGCGTGTGTGGGCAGTAGGCCAGCTGGCCAGGACGACATCTCTTGAAATGTGCGAGAGAGGCGCTGGCCGTGAGAGCGCGGTGAGGCTCGCGAATGATCGGCAAACCTGGTCCAACTCGATTCGCCAAGCCACACTGGACCGGAAACGGATCGCGTCGCACACGAGTCAGAGCAGAATCGGAACCCGGGATCGGACAGTTCGGGATCGCGGGCAGTGCTCGGCCGTTGCAGCCCGGAGGGTGGACTGGCTCTCGTCGGATCGGACCGAGATCGAAATCGCAATTTAGGGATCGGATTGGAGCGAATCGGACCGCGAGCAACCGTGGTTCGGAGGAACACAAGACGACAAAAACATATACTTTCGAAGTCCGCGTGGATTTCTGGGATCGGCGCTAGGCACCCCTGGCGGCGTCTCTGGCGCCACCAATGGCGCGCTCCGCTCGACAAGGAGGGTGGTCCAGCCCCGATCCAAGAAATCCGTGAGGACATCCGAACTTTTGCGTCCATGCCGTCATCTCTGCTTCGGACTAACGCAAAAGGGCATGTAATGTCTTGTCCCTCCGCCTCCGTGGTGGGAAGGGGCGTCGCACACTGGCGGCCTCTTCGAACAGCTGCTGCTCTGTCTTTTTTTCTGCGTCCATGTAGTCCTGGGCGTCCCCCCGCCAAGCTGCCGAAAACACAAGCACACACAGAAAAAAGGCGTACGCACAATCATATACACGCACACAAAGCCATATACGCACGCACGCACGCACATGCGGCCAGCGCTCATAAATACCGAGGCATGTATACACCTGATGTATATTCATACGTGTGCATGTAAGTATGTATGTATGTACGTATGTATGTGTGGATGCCCGCATGTATGCATGCATGCATGCATGTATGCATATATGCGTGTTTGTATATATGTGTTTGTATGCATGCAGGCATACATGTAGGTATGCATGTATAGACGTATGTATGCAAATATGTACGTATGTATGTGTGTGTGTTTACATAGATATGTGTATGTATGTATGTATGTATGTATGTATGTATGTAGGTAGGTAGGTATGTATGTATGTATGTATGTATGTATGTATGTATATATGTATGTATGTAAGTATGTATGTATGTATGTATGTATGTATGTATGTATGTATGTATGTGTGTATGTATATGTGTAGGTATGTATGTACGTGTATGTATGTATGTATATACAAGTGGCACGTGCGTGCCCAGGCTCATACAAAAAAAACTGAAGGGGCGTTTGAAGCAGTAGTGAAATGCAACATCGAAGTCGCACTCGAGCGCAAGTGGGGTTGCCACACCTTGCGATGTGTGTACCAGGGCCCCCAGGAAGCCTCAGGAGGCCCGACTTGGATACCAGAAGAGGCTCCAGGAGGCCCCAGGATTGTGAGTGTTGTGCGTGTGTGTGTGTGATGTATCCTTTGTGTGGTGCGTGCTTTCTGTGTGTTGTAGGTGTTGTGTGTGTGTGTTATGTTTGTCTAGCGTGTGATGTGTTGGGCGTGATTTGTGTCTCTGTGCGCATGTAGTTCTGAAGCCCCAGGAGGCCCCAGGAGGCCCCAGGCGGCCTCAGGAGGCCCCAGGAGACCCCAGGAGGCTTCAGGAGGCCCCAAGAGGCTCCAGGAGGCCGCAGGAGGCCCCAGGAGGTTTCAGGACACCCCCAAGAGGCTCCGAGGCGGGGTCGTGGGTGCCAGAAGGTTCAGAACGCCCCAGGAGGCCCCAGGAGGTTCCAGGAGGCCCCCATGAGGCTCGATTTCGGAAGGATTTTTCAAGCGAAACCGCCATTCCCTGAGAATCGGGGTCACAATTATTGAAATTACCATGTGTTTTTGAAGGTTTTAGGTTAAACTGTTGAAATTCCCATGTGTTTTTGGACCCTGACGTCACGATCTGCGTGAGGGGTGCCACCGGTTTCCAGAATTTCGAGGATGTCCCGGGCGAAACGCCCAGAAAAATAGCGGACGCGTGCGCACTAATCGCCTCTGAGCTCTACTCCCTCGGAGAGGTGCGTATGATAATATATATATATATATGTATGTTTGCCCCCCCTGTGATCTACGTTGCCTGTGCTTTCCTGCAGGCGATCAGCATTATTGCAGCGCTTCAGTATCGAGCAGCACATTGCCGTTGCAAACTGCAAGCGGCGTCGAGAATATTGCGAAGGCAGAAGCAATCGGAGTGCAAATGGCCAAATTGCCAAGACACCAATAATGCAATGCAGCGAATTTCCGTTATCGCGCACTATGCAGAGCATTCCAAAAACCACCAAAAGCGGGCTCTCGGGCTCAATAAAGCGTCTTCAGCATGTCGCCACTGCGCGACCACAACTCCTGCCCTCTATTCCAGAAGGTCCACTGCGCCGGCCGAATGCGGCGCCTGGTTGCGCGCGTGCCGGCCCTGCACATGCGAGACTGGAGGTGCTTCCGCACATGAGCCCAGAAGCGATCAATAATCTGCATTCCAGACTTGGTGCGCAGCGTAGCACCGCCCGACAGTTCGTGATCCACCACCTCGGATAATTTCAGCTCGAGCCAGAGCGTTTTCCCCTGCCGCACAACTTTCTTCTTCACGTGGACGACGTTGTCGCGCAGGACGCCCGGTATCTTCGTCTTGCAAGCGCGCGCCCCGTCAGTGTGCAGCGTCGCATGTCGTCTGGCGAGGTGCCGCTGAGCAATGGGTTTCCAATCGCGCGCGCGAAGTGGACCAGGTCCAGGCGCGCGCCTTTGAATCTTGCATGGGTCGAGACGGGTTAGCACCGAAGTCTCTGGCCTCCCACGTCCGGCCAGTCCTCCCCATTGCTCCCACCTCGCTGGCCTGTCGTTGTCAGAAACTACCACGTCGTCTTCTTTGCCCAAATCCACCTCGTCCGCCTCCACGTCTGGCCACTCGTCGACGGCGCCGAGCTTAATCTTCTTCTCCATCTGCTGGGCGTATCGCATCCTGACGCCGTCGGGGCGGGTGTGCGTGGACTCTATGAACTTGTGGCTGTTCCCCGTGATATGGTGGCATTTGGTTTGTGCAACATCCCAAGTCGCGCAGATGCAAGTCGCCACTTCATCAGCGAGCGAGGAAGTACGCTGCCCCCACCCCGCCGAGAACACGAGGTGGTTGTGGTGAGGAGTCATAAACTTCAGGCACTTCTTGCCGCGGAAACGATAGACTGGGCCTCTGCGTGCAACGTTTTCCAATGGGCCCACGTGCCCGCCCGCGCATCGTGGGAAGACCGTGCCGCGCCAATCTTGAAGATGCCCAATGGCGGTGAGCTTCTTCGCGAGCTGCATGGGGGAGGCCGTGTGCGCGGCCTTCATGGTGCATTGGATAGCGAAGCTGTCACCTCGAGACTTGTGGATATTTGTGACCGTGTCGCAAGTAGGGCCCGTGCGGTGTTTTCTTATTAGCGGCTGGCTTTTGTTTCGCAACCTTCCCGGCCGCGCGTGCCTTCCCGCGTTTGGGCATGCAAGGCTGAAAGGCAGCGAGCTTCTTCGCCCGCGGCCGAGAGGAGCCAACAATCAAATCCAAGGCGTCTGCCTCGACATTGCCGTCGCCAGCCCCGTCTTTGGTAACTTGCAGCAGGCGAGCGCGGCGTCGGCCCTCGCCCCAGTGGGCAACCAAGTCGAACAAGGCCTCGTCGCCAATTTGCATCATCACGTCCTGGCGCGAACGTAAACGATCATCCGCTGCGAATCCCCGCGGACGCGGAGACCAACTAACTGCGTGTCCACGGGTTCCAAGCATTCCAATGTGCAACAGGAAGCAGTGCGCGGAGTCGGCGTAGATCATGTCGCTCAGCTGCACCTTGGAAACCAGAGGACGATGAATCTTCTACCATTGTCGATGAGAGCATGGACCGCGGGCGAACTCTGACTGGCTCGGCTCCCCGGAAACCAGATCCACATTGGCGAGAGCGCTCGCTGCGCGCATACTTTCCCCGGGGGCAACTTGGAGCTTCTGCTGGGACATCTCGCAAGCTGCCGCCAGGAGTGAGGAGGCGTCGTCGCGGTGCGGCGGCGACGGGGGGGTGGGGGGGGCACCGCCTGCACTTCGGGCCTCCTCTCCTTGCTCGGGAGCGGGGGTCCTCCAGGGTATCTCCGCGCCGCTGGGATCTTTTAGCTGCAAAGATGCGCCGTGCTCGTTTTCGACTACAGGCGCAAGTCCGATGGGGCCCTCGTCGTGCACGTCGAGACCCGTTGGCCTCCAATAAGTGCCAGCGGAGACAAGAGAAATTTGCGCTGCTCCCGCTTCTTCTAACTCCTGCTTCAAACTCATTAAAATCCGACGCTCCAGCTCGCCCAAGAAGATGTGAAGCGAGCTGCATTCAGGCCGCGCTCTCGCGACATCCTGATACAACGTGTCGTGCTCGAGGAGAAATCGAGCGGCCTTGGTTACTTCCGTTTCTCAGCCCGTCCAAATGCGGAAGCCAGTCAGGCCGCTCCTCAGGATCTGGCGAATGCCGACCGTTGGGGCTGGTCGCCCAGATGGGCAGCTTCCTGGCGACGTCCACCCCGACGTCGACATACCCAGAGACGAAACTCTTCCACCCGCCCCAGTTGCTGACGACGTCGCACAGAAGTGGGGGCTCTGACTCGACGCATATCCTCTCGTGCCGCTTCAAGGCCACAACCGGCAAACTGAATAATGCAACCTTGATGTCGAGTTCCAGAGCGTCTCTTAGAATTCCAGCCACAGCAGCGCGCCGAGCCTCCTTGCTAATCTTCTGCAGGGATGGGCTTGCTGTGAAAAGCCTCCCATAACCCTGCTTTGCGTATTTGCGAGGAAGGCTCCGCAGGGGGCACTGCTTGCCGTCTCCAGCGGCTTCCACGGACGCGGTCCCTCGTTTTTCAAATAAACGAGCATAGCTTTGAATCGGGGCGCGTCGCCTGTCGGCCACCGAATCGACGCGGGCAGCAAAGGCGACGATGTCCACGACGTCCGCCACCGAGCAGACAACGGAGCAGCAGATGGGGCGAAGTTCTTACTCGTCGTCAGAGAAAAATAATAGTCGCCCCTAAGCCGACCTCCCATGGCCCATCTCTCGCTAGGGGGCGCCGCCGGGGATGGAATGCTGCAATCTCGGGACAGCTTCGCCATCGCGTCAGCCACCGCTGGAAATCGCAGCGCGTAGCGCTGCTGCTTGCCGAAGAAGTTCACGTCGGTGTTTTCCTGGGCCACGTAATCGGCCAAAGGCCCGCGGCTTTTTGCGAGCGACACCAATTTCGTAAACGCGGAATCTCTGGGAACGTCGAGTTTATTGCGTCACTGTTCCCGCAGCCTTCCAGTTCCCCACTTGTCTTCCTGTGCCTCTTGGTAGCTTGCGCTCCTCCCCGTGTTTCTGTTTGGTTTTTCCTCCCACAACTTTCTCAAGCAGTTTGCTAATGTTTCCCAGTCGGGGTCGTTGCCGCCAGACCGCCCGCGTGCGGCGCCAGATGATAAATCCATGACGCATGTGGGCCTGGGCTCGCATTGCTGATTGGGCAGGCGGCGGATGCACTAGCGCGTCGACACCTTCATGTGGTCATCGAGATTATCTGGTTCGAGCGTGCTCACATTGACTTCCAATGTCCTGGCCAACTGCCGCGCGGTTGCTCCGTCGAGCGCCGAGCTTGCGCCGCGCCGCGTCCGGCGGCAGGGCTGCGCCGGGGCGAACGTCATCAACGAACGCCCGCTCGAACCGGAAAATAAAAAAAAAATGGCACAGCTTGCAGCAATGAAGCGCCCGATCGGGCAGGGTGCTTGAGCCGATAGAAGATGCGCAAGGCCTACCTAGTCTCTCCAGCGCAACGAAAATCGTTACATTTGACAGCCCTGTGGGTATCATCAGTATCACCACCACCACCACCATCAACGCCGTCACCGTCCCCACCTGTGGGGGGGAACTCGACGAGCACGTGGTTAGTTCAATATTTATATTATTATCATCGTCATCAATATTATTGACATTATTATACGTACTACCTCTTACAATCCGCCGACCCTGTCGGCGTGTGGAAGAGGCTTTGTTGTTTGCCCCATCTTCCTCGTCGTTCCTCTTTCCCGTTTCCCTGCGGCGTCGTCGCTTCTGTCCCTTCCCTACAGCCTTCTCCTCCACTGCGCCCGTCGCTTTCTCTCCGGTCCTAAGACCTTTTCCTGGAACGCGTCGGTGCAAACCGAAACGGAACGACGTCGCCTCTGAGTCAAAGGGGAACCCCTTCCCTTTCTTCCCTTCCCCGCCAGGGGGGGGGGGGGGGCGGGGGGGGGCCTGGGTCAGATGCGCCGCCCTCCCGGCGTCGCTTCTGCCCCTTCCCTACAGCCTTCTCCTCCACTGCGCCCGTCGCTTTCTCTCCTGTCCTAAAACCTTTTCCTGGGGCCTGAAGCGTGTCGGCACAGGCCGAAACGGAACAACGTCGCCTCTGAGTCAAAGGGAAGTCTTTCCCTTTCTTCCCTTCCCCGCCAGGGGGGGGGGGGGCCGGGGGGGGTAGCGGGGGGGGGCATGGGTCAGATACGCCGCCCTCCCGGCGTCGCTTCTGCCCCATCCCTGCGGCCTTCTCCTCCACTGCGCCCGTCGCTTTCTCTCCTGTCCTAAAACCTTTTCCTGCGGCGTCTGATGCCGTCTCAAACCCCTCTCAGACATCTGTCCCTGCTCCTCCTCCATCGTTTTCGTCGTCCACGCCTGCTCCATCCTCTTCCTCCTCCTCCCCCTTCTCTCCCTTTTCCATTTCTCCTTCTCCTCCTCTTCCTCCTCCTCTTGCTCCTCCTCCCCCTTTTCCTCCTCCTTCTCCTCCTCCTCCTCTTCCTCCTGCCCCCTCCCCCCCCCTTTTGCCGTCGAGAGTCGATGCCTCCTGGGTCGGCGGCGCAGGCCGCAAGGCCCGCGCAACAACATGTGCTACTTCGAGCAATGCCAACAGCGATGGTGGACATCGATCTATTGGTCGTATTTCTCAGGGGCCCACTACACTGATCCCCCCCAGAAAGCGCGCCCCCCCCCCCCCCCCCCCTCCTGGGGCGACCACGTGCGTGTGTATATATATATTATATATATATATATATATATATATAATATATATATATATAGCTCGCCCCCCCCCCCCCCCCCCCCCCAAGATCTGCACTTTCGTGCCCTGTTCATGTCTTCAACTCATCTCTTCCTCATCCTCTTCTTTGCCCCCCATTGCCCCCCGCTCCCAGGTGGCGAATTGTTCCAGTCAGATACGGGGCGACACGATTCAAGGGGCGACGTGCTCCAGATCGCGCAGGGGCGAGCTGCTCCATCCAGAGACGGGGCGATTGGCTCCAAGGGGCGAGATGCTCCAGATACGTAGGGGCGAATTGCCCCATCCAGAGACGGTGCGAAATGCTCCACCCAGAGACGGGGCGAACGGCTCCAAGGGGCGAAACGCTCCAGATACATAAGGGCGAACTGCTCCATCCAGAGACGGGGCAAAATGCTCCATCCAGAGACGGGGCGACAGGCTCCAAGGGGCGAAACGCTCCACATACATAGGGGCGAACGGCTCCATCCACAGACGGGGCGAAATGCTCCATCCAGAGACGGGGCGAAAGTCTCCAAGGGGCGAAGCGCTCCAGATCACACAGGAGCGAAATTCCCTAGTTCTGTGTTGCATTGCGTTGGATTGCATTTGCATTGTTGCAATAGAATGCATTCCAGTACAATGCGTGCATTCTCGACCCTCCCTTCCTCATCAATCGCCTCCTCCTCCTCCTCCTTCTCCTCCTCCTCCTTCCTCCTCCTCCTCGCCCCCCCCTCCCCCTCCCCGTCCTCCTCCGCTTATTTTTCCTCCTCCTCCTCTCCCTCCTCCTCCCCCTCCTCCTCCTTCTCCTCCTCCTCCTCATCCCCCTCCCCCCTCCGTCTCCTCCTCGTCGTCGTCCTCCTCCTGTACTTCCTCCTCCATCCCATCCTCCTCCTCATTCTCCTCTTCCTGCTCCCCCTCCTCTTCCCTCCTCCTCCTCGTCCTCCCCCTCCTCCTCCTCCTTCCCCTCCCCCCCTCCTCCTGCCCCTCCTGTTCCTCCTCCGTCTTCCCGTCTTCCCCCCCGCGCTTCTTCTCCCTCGCCCTCACTCGCTTTCGACGCAACTTTTTCTTCATGTTGCAGCGCGTTCTGGCCCGAGCCTGCTTCGACGCAGAACTCGCGACGCAGCTTCCACGAACCCTCGCGGCAGCAATGCCGATGATGCTCCGCCTCGCCTCCTGGCGCGCCGCCAAGGCGCAGCGCCCGCTCCTCAACGAGCCCAGCGCCGACATGACGGCGGCGGCGGCTAATTGGGGCGTCGCGCGCGACGGGGTAAGCGGAGTCGCGCCCCGCTTCAACCCTGAGGACCTCTCGTGGGACCTCCGGAACTGCCTCCGCTTCTTACTCCGCCAGCGGTTCCACTGGGCGGGCGACAAGCAAGAGTTCGACGCCCAGGTGGTCCGCGAGATCGGCGGCGACGCGCGGGGCATGGCCACGGACGCTCCTGCGGCGTGGGCGGCGAGGCCCGAGCAAACAGGAACAATAACATATGCACACACCAAACGACAAACAAAACAGTTACGTAAACCACAGCAACATAAACCACGAGGCTCTTGCAGCTCGCCATCCAGACCACCACGTTGCACGGCTCCACCACGGTCGTTTTTTTCTCTGTGTCTGGCGCCAAGATGGCCTACTGCCACATCGGGGACGTATCCATCCAGGTATGGCGCAAGTCGGCTCTGACGGGGTGCGACACGCGGCTATTTATCACCAGGGACCACCACGTCCGCATCGCCACGGCTTCAGGCGAGGTGATCGGTCCGAAGCAGGTCGCGTTTTTGCCTGGCGTGGCCAGGGTTGGCGTTGATCTGGAGCGTGCCGTGGCACAGGCCAAGTACGGCACCGTCAATTTGAACCCGAGAGACATCATCCTCTGTTGCTCCGACGGCATCGTTGATAACGTGCCTTACGAGAGCTTCAAGGTCATACTCACAGGCGCCGATGATGACGTTCACGCCGCGGCCGACCATATGGTCAAGTGCGCGCAGCTGCACGGCGCGCCCAAGCCCGACGACATCTCGATCGTGATCGGCGTCGCCGGGTGCGCGTGAGGCCTCGGATTTTCTCGACGAGCGCATTTGGACCACCAAACACTGCCATGTTCCAAGATTTCTAAGATTTCCGCAACCATCCCAAGGCCCTGCGGAGCAGCCGCGCGCACACAGCAACCCAGAATGGTCGCCAAACGCTGCTATTTTCTAAGGTTCCTGAGGCAACCGAAGGAAGGTGGCCACCAAACACTGCTATTTTCTAAGATTTCTAAGATTTCTAAGATTTTCGCAACCTTTCAAGCCAGCCTGGGGATGGCTGCGGAAATCTTAGAAATCTTAGACAATAGCAAGGTGTTTGGTGGCCACCTTCCTTCGGTCGCCTTAGGAATCTTTGAACATAGCAGCGTTTGGTGGCCATTCAGGGTTGCTGTGTGCGCGTGGCTGCTCTGCAAGGCCTTGGGATGGTTGCGGAAATCTTAAAAATCTTAGAAAATAGCAAGGTGTTTG
>CAUYUJ010015948.1:926680-954180 GCA_963575745.1 Prorocentrum cordatum
TTGTTTTCGATTTCCCCTCGTTTTGTCTTCAATCCGCCTTTGCTGAAAAACGACATCGCAACGAAACCGACCCACGATATCGCCGAAACACCGTTTGGGTCCACCCCTGTCCCAAGACGGTACGGTGACAGACCGTACGTTGGCCTCAGAGAATCTCAAGTGTTGCCATGCTGTTTCGGGACCTCGAAGGCCCTGGTCGTCCGAGACGAGACGTCCTCGGAGAACTGCCCAAGTCCCCAGACCGCGCGGCATCCCGAATCCCCGCCGACCCACCACACATTGTGGTCACCGCACCGTTTGGCCCCCCCCCGAAAACAGGAGGGGGGGGGGCAGTATCGGCCATCTCTCGAACTGGGAAACCGGATCGGATGGGAGCGTGCTGCGGAGCAGGCGGCCTCGACGTGGCGCCGAAGTCGACGCGGGTCGGTTGCTACGACGCAGACCATCGGTGTGCGAACATCTGGCAACATCGGGTCGTCGGAATATCGGAGTCGAATCGGATCGAGCCAACCAGAACCGATCTCGAATCGGATCGATCGGGTCGCCACGGGACATGGTTTTCTCAGCAATGAAGACCACCACCCAATGGCTCCACGACGTGAGACCGAATATCATTGGACAATCCAGGAACATTATACGCTGGCTCCGAAGCCCTAGATCCGACCATGCTGACGTCTCGCTTTCGCTTCCGCCGTCTTCCGCTGGCGGGCCCGTCGCCGTTTTACTTCCGCTGGCTTCCGCTGAAGCCGAGACGCGCCGAACACGAGACCCTTTCTGAAACGCCCTGGGGTATCGTGTGCGGCAGGTTTCCGTGTCGTGACGGCGTTTGGCATTGGCTTCTGCACCGCGCGGATGCTCAGCTGTGCGCGATCGGGGCGCTCCCATAGCGCAAATCGTTCGGCATCGGCCGATTCCGGGCTACTGGCGGCGATCAACCACACTCCCAGCACGGCGGCGGGAAGGGCCGCAGGCCACAAGGCTCCCTGTCTGTCTCTGTTACGACTCCCCCGGCCCACATGGGCAACATCTCCTTCGCCTTTCCTGCGCCCTTCCACCTTACTCCCCCCCTCCTCCTCCTCCTCCTCCTCCTCCTCCTCCTCCTCCTTCTCCTCCTCCTCCTCGTATTCGTCGTCGTCGTCGTCGTCTCCAGGGTCGGCGGCGCCGGCCGTGAGGCCTTAGCAATCGTTCGGCACCGGCCGATTCTGGGCCACGTGGGCACTGGCGGCGTTCCAGGGTGCCGCCGCCGCGCTGACACGGGGGGGGCCCCTCGCCGGGCGCGCCCGCTGGCCGTCCCCGGTCCTCGGCCTCGGGCGGGCACGCCCCCGCCTGTACGCCACGCCGCGGGCAGGGGGCCGGGCGCCGCGCCCTCCGTGTGCGCGAGCGACTCGAGCGCGGCCACGAAGCCAGAGAAGGTGGCCCAGGTCCAAACCAAACCCAGCAGCAAGGTCAGGGCATAGCTGGCGCGGTACACCACCTTGACGGGCACGCACGTCCCGAGACCCAGCTGCGTCAGGCTGGCCCAGGCCGCAGCGAGCAGGCCTCGCCCCAGCACGGAGACGGCCAGGAAGGTCACAATGAAGCAGGCCAGGCCCTGAGGGGGCAGCTCCGCCATGAAGCTGAAGCCCATCAAGCTTCGCGGGCAGCAGATACCTTGAAAACCGCCGAGCAGGATGACGCTGGCGCGTCGCTGGTCGACGGCAGCCTTCTGGCGCCACCTTGCCGGCACGGGGCGCTCCTCGACGGGCGCGACCGTGCTGCTGCACTCGGCGCAGATGAGCCTCTCGGCGAACGTGACGGCGCCGTCCGTGGGGCCTTGCTTACGGCAAAGCGAGCACTCGAACTGGGCAGCGTGTGAACCCTCCGCTGCATCATTTGCTGGCGCTCGCAGAGATGATCGCCGCATCGTCCCACCACCATGATCATGCTCGCACTGCCTGAGAGAACTGGAGCCATCTGCATGCGTCTCCACGTAGGCAGACTCCTGCCAGGCAAAGTGGCACGCGATGATGATCAACGAGATGCCAATGGCGTAATCGCCAACACTCTCCCACTGCTCCATGTAGCTCGTCGCGAAGCGGCCGAGCAGGAATGCGACGGCCGCGACCGCGACCGTGCCGAGGCAGCGTCCAAGGCCCCAGCTGGCCCCGATCACGAAGGCGCGTGGCGGCTTGGCAGACGCGCTGAGCGCAGCAAGGATTGCGAGGTGGTCCGGAGATATCACGTGGACGAGGACTAGGACGGTGGCCTGCCTCCGAAGAGGCAGGTCCAAGAAAAAGAGAAACAAAGCAACAAGAAGGGGCGACCGCGTTTTGCACAAGTTGCTCACCCCGGACAGGCCCCAATACTGGGGAGTGCGGTGGGCCGCAAAATTGGCCGACGAAAAAAATCAACACCTGGGAGGGAGCCGCACGCTCCGCTGCAAGACTCAGCAGCCTGACTGGGTCTATCCCACTTTCTGGGACTGATGCTACACAGTGCGATGCAACACGGACATGGGGCGCAACATTGCAGCCTGCCTGCAATGTGAAACCCCAGTCTTATGTGCAGATGCGGAGGGAACGCGCGTCCCTGGGGATCCCAGAATGAACGCCGAAAGTCGTCTGGGTGACTTACAGCACGTTCTGAAATACATCGTTTCTGGAGAAAAATTCGCACCCAGTGGGGTTTGTGTGCTAGCGCCGAAGACCTGCACATGAAAAAAACGTTACCCGCGCAAGGCCTGCGCAAGGCCCGCGCAAGACAAAAACGTTACTCGTTCAGGGCCTGCGCAAGGCCCGCGCAAGACAAAGCGTTACCGCAGGAAGGCCCGCATGAGACATTTATGCACACAAGACTGCGCTGCTGAGTGGCGTTTGCCGCAACTCCCCAGCTGAAGCCAAGCATTAGGGGGCGAGATGGGGGACCAAAGCCAGACTAGGAGGCACCACCGACGGTAGCCGCGTCACTGCTGGCAACGCAGGACCAGTGGACTGTCTACTCTTGGGGTCCAGTCCCTGCATAAAATAACCAAGCCTGTACTTGGCGGTGCTCGATTCTGGGCGCCTGTTACACAATTTGTGAAGGCGTCCAACATTTGTGGATGAGTACGAACCGAGATATCACGTGGACAAAGCTGCAGACAAAGCCGAGGATGAACGCGTGGCGAAGGCGCGCCTCCACCACTGGAGCACCAATGGCCCGCTGGGCGATGTCGAGGTGCCTCTCGTGCGCCACGCGCCCTGCGCTGCCCCGCCGCCCAATATTGACGGGTGTCTGCTCCTGTGGGACCGCCGCTGGCTCTGCCGCGGTGGAGCTGCCCCTGCCCTTCGCACGAGGCGTCGGCGCGGGCCCCGGCACTACCGCCGCGGCCGTGGCCGCTGCGGAGCCCGCGCGCTTGACCTGCAGCAGTGACGGCGCCTCAGTGGACTCCCCATCGGCCGCGCACTCCCCGCCCTGCGCGGCCTGAGGCCCCGCGCCGCAGCTCCGGCCCCAGAGGGCGCCCGCCGCGAAAATCGCGGCGCGGAGTGTCCAGGGCATTGCGAACTGCGATCTACGCGCAAGGCTTGCGCTGAAGGCACCGTGAACCAAAATGGCTGCGATGACAATGCATTGAACGGTCTTCGGGTTCTGCCAGAGCCCGCTTGGGCCGTCACGGGTCCCACCTGGGGCCGTTTTTTATGCTTCTCCGGGGGCTCTCTCGGGCTGTGATGGGGCTCAGGGCTCTCTTCGGGCCGTCTTGGGCCGCTCTGTCGTCGTCTTGGGCTGTCTCGTGGCCCTCTACGTCTGCGGTGGCCCGTGCGAGACCAGCCCTGTAAACATCTTGGCCCCCGAAAGCCTGGACAGTGAAAGACACAGAGAAATCAAATTATGTGTTCCATGACTTGGTGTCCCAAGTGCACCCCGCAACTCCTCCATGACGTCCTCTTGGGGCATCCTTGAAGTTCTTGGACCGTCCCTGAGCTTGTCAAGTCTGTATTGGATTGTTATGTTGTGGTCCTCGAGCCCTGGGGCGCCTCGGGGCATCTCTCGGCCGTCTTGGGGCGCCTGAGATTAATCCAGATTCGGGTGCCCTGAGCGGCCATGCATTCGAGAGAAGAGGCGCGGCGGCGAATCGCATTACGGCGCGGCACAGTGTGCGGAGGGGTGGCATGCGCACACCAACACAAACACAAGCATAAAACACAGACACAAACACAAACACAATCACACACACGGACACACACACACATACACACATACTAGAACCACGCGAGCGTTTCGCGCGCGCTTCGGTTCTAACAAGCTCCTCAACTGACAAGTGCACAACTGCATGCACGTACGCACATACCCCAACATGGAACGGCATGAATCGAAGAAGTGTCCCGAAGGCGGACAGGGCATTATCGTTAAGAAATAAACCAAGGCAAATCTCCACCGCGACACACTGCGAAACAGTGCAACGCCGCGAGAACGAATTGAACCATTTGCAATTGTAGCAACGTGCAAGACACATTATCATGTGAAACAGATGTCACGGCAACTCATCGTAACGCAAATGAGCGGAAACCTACCCAATGAACACTTAGCAACGCAACTGCACAGACATGCAATGCAGTGCCAACCCAGAAAACGCATCAAGAAAGAGTACACACGCAATGCAGAACAGTACGCACTGCGATGGGATGCAAGAGATCCGAAGAACCCGACAAACCAGGGAACGCGGAGATCGGATGACGTAGGGACGGGGAAGCCGAGGAAAGAACCCTGAGAACCTGGGCTCGAGGTCGTGAGTGCCAGCATATCCCTTGCACAGAGAAGTTGCTAGAGAGTGAAAGGGAGAACGAGGAGTGAAAGAAGAGGGAGAAACGATAATACGGGCAGCAGCAGGGATGAGAGACGAGTCAAGGTGTCAAGCACTGGGCGGCGGAGTGAGAAACAGAGGGAAGGAAAAAGGAGGGCGGGATGGACAAGCAAGGAGGAAAGAAGGAGGAGTTGTCTGGACAAAAAAAACACGATCGAGAAGAGAGGGAGTCCGCCGGCCCCCTTGCGGGGCCATCAGGCTGCGAGGATTAAGGTTGCTGCTCCCTGCACCAGTTCCAGTTTCCAGCTGCCATTGTTACAGTACTGCTGTTTGCTTCCTATTGTAAATTGTTGCTGTCCGCGCGAGGGGGGGGAGCCGAAAACCAGCCTGGTTAGCGTCCCCCGGGAGGGTTCTCAGAATTCCTGGGGGGGTAAAAATTAACACCCCTCATGCAGATCGGCGGGGTCAGAGTCCGAAAACACAAAGGATTTGCCACATTTCTAAAATTTCCTGGCACCCCTCACGCAGATCGGCGGGGTCAGGGTCCAAAAACAAATGGGATTTGAAACATGTCTGAAATTCGGTGGCACCCCTCACGCAGATCGGCGGGGGCAGGGTCCAAAACACACATGGGATTTGAAACATTTCTGAAATTCGGTGGCACCCCTCACGCAGATCGGCGAGGTCAGGGTCCAAAAATAAAAGGATTAGCCGCATTTCTGAAATGATCCGGTGGCACCCCTCACGCAGATCGGCGGGGTCAGGGTCCAAAAACATAAGGGATTTGCCACATGTCTGAAATGATCCGGTGGCACCCCTCACGCAGATCGGCGGGGCCAGGGTCCGAAAACATAAGGGATTTGTCACATTTCTGAAATTTCCTGCCACTCCTCACGCATTTCGGCGGGGTCAGGGTCCAAAACCACAAAGGATTTGCCACATTTCTAAAATTTCCTGGCACCCCTCACGCAGATCGGCGGGGCCAGGGTCCGAAAACATAAGGGATTTGTCACATTTCTGAAATTTCCTGCCACTCCGAAAACATAAGGGATTTGTCACGCATTTCGGCGGGGTCAGGGTCCAAAACCACAAAGGATTTGCCACATTTCTAAAATTTCCTGGCACCCCTCACGCAGATCGGCGGGGTCAGGGTGCAAGAACACTGGGGAATTGCCACATTTCTGAAATTTGGTGACACCCCTCACGCAGATCGGCGGGGTCAGGGTCCAAAAACACTAGGGATTTGCTGCATTTTTGAAATTCGGTGGCACCCCTCATGCAGATCGGCGGGGTCAGGGTCCAACAACACAAAGGATTTGCCACATTTCTGAAATTCGGTGGCACCCCTTCACGCAGATCGGCGGGGTCAGGGTCCAAAAACAAATGGGATTTCAAACATTTCTGAAATTCGGTGGCACCCTTCACGCAGATCGGCGAGGTCAGGGTCCAAAAACAGAAGGGATTTGCCATATGTCTGAAATTCGGCGGCACCCCTCACGCAGATCGGCAGGGTCAGGGTCGAAAAACAAATAGGTCCCGACACTGCTTCACGACAAAGCCAAAGCCTCATGATTTCGCCCTTCCATGGGCCATTCTCCGAGAGAGGGGGCAGGCGGCAGGGGGCGAAGTCCTTACGGATAAAAAAGAGAGACAGAGGAACTAAGAGGCCCTCGTGGGTCTCTCGTGGTCTCGTGGGGCCGCATCTGAAGAACATGTCGGAACATAATATGCTGGTCTCAGACTGGTTTGTTCCAGCTGGGAGCCGCGTGATGACTGTCAGGTGGCCCGTTGGGTGGACCCCTGGAAACTGCTAGGACCTCTTCTTGGGCTCTTTGAGAAAATAGGGGGGTATCTTGGGATTTCTCGGAACATACTCGGGCCATCCGGAGGTCTACGACTGCGTCTCGTGGCCGGGGGGGCGCCTCGGGACACCGCGGCTTCAACCTTGGACGCTCCCTGGGCGCCCCCCCTTGGCCGCGTCTCGCGGCCTGGGGGGGCGCCTCGAGACACCACGGCTCCATCCTCGGACGCCCCCCGGGCATCCCCCCTTGACCGCGTCTCGCGGCCGGGGGGGGAGCGCCTCGAGACACTGTGGCTTCAACCTCGGACGCCCCTCGGGCCCCTCCCTTTGACCGCGTCTCCCGGGCTGGGGGCGCCTCGGGACGCGGGGGACGGGAAGGGCCGCGAATAGCCCGCCTCATCGCTGGACGACGGACTCCGAAAGTAGCCCGCCGCCCAAAACCACGCTCCTCGTGCCTCGCCCCCCCCCCCCCCCCCCCCCTCCCCAAAAGCTGCTGCGACGCTGAGCGCCCTCCAGGACGCAGCAATTTTGAGTGGACTGCAGGGGGGCGTGCGGGCGTGCTGTTCGCGTGCGGCCAAGCACCCGACAGGATGCGTCGTGCCTGACTGGGCTGCTCAAGCCGCCGTTGCTTGGATCCTTGCCGCAGACGCGGGTGGCAATCAGCACGGCACTCGGCACGGCATGCAACACGGTCCACGACACGGCACCAGGCAGCGCTTGCTGTGGGTTCCAGGTGCTCCGCAAAAGTCATACTCCCACTGAAGAGAACAACAGAAGATGTACACGACGCGATCTGTTATCGCCAGTCCAAAGGTCCCAGAACGCCCCCCCGCACTTCGCCTGGGGAGCGTTGCGGCCACAATTTCGAAGAGGATCCAGTCGTGGTGCCGAGGGGCCCCTGGAGGCCCCATGGCACCCTAGCAAGGTGGGATCGGAGGGCATGGCTGCACCAGGCCACGCAGAGGGCCATGGCAATGGTCATGCCTGCGGTGCGTTGCGCGGGGCCCTTCTGGGTCACAGCCGCAACTCGGGGACCAGAAATCGTCAGGAGCATAAACTTTTGGAGGTCCGAGCAAGCTTCTGGATCGGCGGAGGACCCCCCTGGCGGCGCCTGCGGCGCAGCCCCTGGCGAGTTCAGCGCGCCAGGGAGGGGAAGGGGGTCCAGCGCTGTTTCAAGAACTCTGCGCGGACCTCAGATCATTTGTCTATTCTGATGCAATCTTTCCCGAAACGAAAAAAACATCCCACGTCGCATGGCTCCCACATGCGCCCACGGACTAGGCACCAGGCGGAACCCCACAAACACCGACTCCGTTGGGACATGATTGCCAGCGGTGTCCCCGAACGGTAAGTTACTGCGCTGTGGATGCGTAAGATATGTGGTGCAAACTGTGTGATGTAAGCTATGTCGTGCGGTCACTGCGGTGCACTCTATACGGTGAAAGCTACGCGGTGCAAGCTATGTGATGCAAGCTATGTGGTGCAAGCCATCTGATGCAGGACATGATACGGCTTGCGAGCTACGCGGCGCATTCTATGTGGTGCGAGCTATATTGTGTAATCTCTGTGGTGCAAACTATGCGGTGCAAGCCCTGTGGTGTGAGCCATGTGGTGTGAGCCATGTGGTGCAAGCTATGTGGTGTAAGATACGTGGTGAAGGCTGTGGCAAAGGCTATGTAGTGCATGGTGGTGCAAGGTAACCAAGTACCACTGATAACAATGCCCCAGGTTCTGGGCGGAAGATACACATTTTCTCGGCAAGTCTCAGCGTACGAGACGTAACTGAAGAGGAGGGGGAGGGCAGGAGGATGAGAATGAGGTGATGTTGCTCGGAATGTGATGCGTCAACATATGTCATCGGAATCCCCCACATCACGATACCCTGCTCGCTCTGGCGGGGCCTCCCTGGAGGGGTGGACGGAGCACGAAACCTGGGACATCGTATGCTAGAACGATACCCGTGGAGGAGATGTGGAGATGGGCCAAAGAGAACTGGGACCCGGGGATAATAAAGTTCGGCCTCGCCGTCCCCCCCCACCGCCGACCAGCGTGCCTTGGCCAGAGGTAATCAACTCTACGGTGGTAATGGGCGGCATACGCTGTTGTCCAGAGCACGCAGTTCTGTGGTGCAGTCTGTGTGGTGCAAGCTGTGTGCGGCCACCCAGCGCACGAGGAACCCACCTGCGGGCACGGGCGAGCATCAGGCGAAACATCGGCACAACCACCCAGGGCACGAGGCGCCCACAAGGCGCCCACGAGGCC
Organism: Prorocentrum cordatum; assembly: GCA_963575745.1. NCBI lineage: Eukaryota > Dinophyceae > Prorocentrales > Prorocentraceae > Prorocentrum > Prorocentrum cordatum. Next base: position 935,503 of record CAUYUJ010015948.1, read on the forward strand.
ACAAGCGGGCACCACGGCCACCAACGGGGCACTGGGAAAAAATCAGCTAAACCCATCCAATCCCTGAGGGACACAAGTTATCACCTTCTGCTTGGGGAGCAACCAGTTTCAGAGCCCCGAGTGCAAGCATCGCCTCGGGAGTACGCATGCTTTCGCACACACTCCTCCTGGCCAGCAGCTTCCTGGGCCCCAGCAGTGGTGAATGCACCCTCAAGGCTTGATGCACCAGGTCGCGTAAAATCGGACCCAAAGATGACCTGGGGTTCACTCCGGCTGGCCTTGCACACTGAATCGGAGTCCATGATGGCCGCTAGGGCCCGAAACTGGCCCCCCAGAAGCCAAATCGAGGAGAAGCGTCCGGCTCGACGTTTACCAACTACCCAGATCTTCCTCACCAAACCCCCCGAAGTCGCTACTGGGTGTGTCAATTTCCTGAGACAAAGGCACACGCTCGGCTCCCGCGACAGGCCCTGCTGGGACCCAGACCGGAGCCGCCCGCAACGACAGCACGACAGAGGACCGGCCGAACAGGCAGCGACACCGAAAGCGAACGCGGCTAAGAAAGACGCAACCACGCCACAACGGCACGGCAGCCGACCGAACCGCACCAGCCGCATGCAACCATCTGCGACGCAGCCGAACCGAGATCGGATCGCGGACGCCCTTGGCACTTGGTGACCCTGGGCACGGCGGACCGTTGGTGCACGGCTCCAGGGGGCTGCGGGGGGGGGCCAAGCCCAGGGTTGCGGGCCGCTGCCGCCGCAGCGCGTCCCGCGATCGGGGGACCTTCAGGGGGCCCGCACCAAGAGGGCCACTCCGGCGAAGGGTCACTCTGACGTGCAGTCGTGAAAGGGCCCTGGGACACAAAAAATAGATACACACAAAGAACAGGATTCCCAATATTTTCTGGGTTTTAGTCTTCCCCCCCACTTCCCATGTTTTTCCATATTTTCTGGGGAATCGACGATTAATTGTGTCTGTGTGTGTGGTTTTTCCCCTCCTGAACTCTGACGTGCAGTCGACGATGGCGATGTGGGCAGACGGCGCCCGCAGCAGCCGGCGGAGGCGCGCAGCTCTTCCATGCGCCCCTCTGCCAGCTGCTCAGCACGCTGCTTGGCGGCCGCCACGTCCGCAGCCACCTCTCTGCGGGCGGAGAGCGCGTGGGCGCGGCCGGTGTGGACGGAACTGAGGCGAGGGCAGGGTGAGGCCAAAGGCGGATAAGGCTAAGCAGGGGATTCTCCGAGAGCCGGCGGATCTGCAGGATGCGTGAGGAGCCGCGACCCTTGCAGAGCGCTTCAGAACGCTCTTTTGGCTTGCTTGCTGGCCCTTGCTTGCTGACTCTTGCTTGCTTGCTATTGCTCGCTTGCGCTTGCTTGCTTCCGCTTGCTTGCTTGCGCTTGCTTGATTTTGCTCCTCCCGTCCTCCTTTCGTCCTCCTCTCATCCTCCTCTCGTTCTCTTCTCCTGTCCATAAATCTACTTGGATTGGAGTCAACGCTGGCTGATATGATGTTTTGTCTTGTTTTGATTAGGCGGCGCAATTTCGTAAATCCGTTTCTCGCTTTAGTAAATCATCGCGTTTCCAAGCATTTGTTTTAAGAACGCGCGTTCATTTATCACCATGACCCCAGCTGGTGAGTCAAAGAACCAGAAATCGTGTTTAGGACAGGTCAAGTCAGGATTATAAAGGGTACAACAATTATGTTGTTTCGTGGCGTTGAAGTCCCAATAATGGCGTTCTGGCAACACTCAGGACCGTGCAGACGCAACAATCAGGTTGATCCGTGGGGGGCTGGAGTCCCGAGAAGAATGTTTTGGCATGCTTTAGGGTCTTCAAAAGGTTGTCTTCTAAAGAGGTAGTTCTCTCAATGGAAGTGAACCCTTGTAGGGGCCTGTGAAGAGGGAGCTTGGAGGAAGGGTTCATTCCAACATCGTTGGTAACTCTTCGGTATACACTGGTCCTCCTCCTCCTCCTCCTTCTCCTGATTTTCCCTGCCATCCTCCCCCAAATGTTCCCCGACGGGTTCCCACAACGGCTGAGGGAGCACATGGTCCGATAGCTTGGCAGAGCTCTTGCCAAAACGGTCGGCCACATGGGCGATTCCAAAAGGCAGGGGGCGGCGGTGATTAGCCCTTGGCGTCTTCGATATCCGCCGCCCCCTGTGGTCTTACCACAGAGGTGCCTGGCGTGCTGAACCCTATACGGATAGAGCTGGTTCTTTGTCCAAAAGAACTCCCCTCTGGGGTTTCGGCCCGTCCCGCCTGCCACCCGGAATAGCCCGCCCGCTGCGTCAGCAGCGTCTCCAAAACGGCCGTTTCGCTCCAGACATCCTCAACACATCTAAAAGGACCCTGAGACACACACACACACACACACATACACACATACACACACATACACACAGACACACAAACACACAAACACACACACAAACACACACAAACACACACAAACACACACAAACACACAAACACACACACACACACGCACACACACACACACACGCACACACACACACACACACACCCATCCACACACACACACAACACACATAAACACACAAAGAACAGGATTCCCCATATTTTCTCAAATTTTCTGGCTTTTCGTCCCCCCCCCACTTCCCATATTTTCCCATATGTTCCTGGGAATCGACGATTAATTGTGTATGTGTGCGTTTTTCCCTCCTGAACATCGCGATGTCGGGGGGGGTCCTAGCCCAAGACGCCTTCTGATAATCATGGGCGTTCCGAACGAGACATTCTCGAACAGTGGCGATGTTGAAATCGAGGGCCATCTGGGAGCCACCTTTTTTTTGAGCCCAGGGGGCGCTGTGGGGGTCCCAGAGGGTCCTCGGGCCTTCGGCAAGTGGGCAACGAGTCGACCACAAGCTCGTGGCCTCCATCCCGCCGCGGGGACAGAGGCCAACAGCGGCGAGAAACATGCACTGGTGACAGACTGCGATGAGCTGCGACCCTCGCACCTCAGCAGCGACGCCCCAGTCACGGCAGAGGAGCAAATAACGTAACAAGACATGGAAAAGAAAGGCTGGGGGGCAGGGGCAACAAACTTGTAGGCGTAGGCCTACTGTGCACCCTCAAGCCACCGCCCCCTGCGAGCAGCGGAGCGTCCCCGCAGAGGCCTCGGATCATCTGTCTGCGCGCGCACACGAGGGGAGGAGGGGGAGGAGGAGGATAACTGCACAGCTCCCTGAGCCCGCCTCGTGCGAGCAATATAAGGGTGGCGGCGCGAGGTGACGCGCAGCCGGGCTTCGAAGTGCTCCTCAGGGGTGCCGGGGGGCCTCCTGGCCGAGTGAGCTGAAAGGAAAGCATCGGTGCAAGCCGCAAGGAGAACATTGGACGAGCATGGTGAGGGTGAAAGCAGCAGGGGGGAGGAGAGCCAGGGGGGTTCGTCAGAAATAGACGTCGACGAAGTAAGAATCTGTCCCAGCCAGCGAGCGAAGAGGTGGTGAAGTCGAGGGCAACGCACGCAGTGGTCAACCGAGTCGAGGTCGAGCCCTGGAGGCGAAGGGCATCCCCAGAGGCACCCTTGAGGAGCGGAATGAAAACGCGACGATGTACGCACCGCGCGAGTGAGAACCCGCAGCGGAGCAATGGCCACATACGGCTGTGTCCGCCGAATCACATTGAACGCATTAATACAGAACCGATATATCATCGCCTCCGTTGCCTGCGGATACCACCGAAGCGCGCGACGGAGAAGGATCTGTTTGGGGTGCTCACGGTAAGTGGCTCGATCCCAGGACATGTGATACAATTTACGCTGGAGGAACTTGTGTGTCGGAAACGCGAACGAAGTCAGACGGATGGTTCGAGAACGTCGGAAGGGCGAAATACCACCGATACAGTCTACGCACATAAGCAATACAGGAAGACACTCCCACCACCCACCACACATGCGTGCAAGGGCGTGCTCAGGGTCGTCCGAGAGGGCTTCGCGGAACTCAACCAAGGCACCGAATGAGTCATGCGTGGTGAGATATCGAAGACATGTGGCGCGCGCGAGGGCGTAGATGTCAGGGAATCCCACAGGGAGGTGAAAGGCAATCAACAGCGCGCACAACCCGTGCGAAAGCGCTTGCCGAGGGCCCGCCGCGAGATACATAACTGCTTCTCGGTGGGCGTGAACAAGAGCAGACGACGCAAGATGTAATTGCATGGTAACGGAGAGGACGGACGAGCACACGACTTTAAATACAACCACCGACTGCGTTAATACAGTGCCCAGCTGCCTCGCATTGCGAACGCGGCGTTGCAACTTGGGCAGTACTTCGCCCCGCGCAACTGAATGGGCACCGCGCCCGATGTAAATCCCGAAATACTTGGCAACCTCTAGAACCTGAATCAACTTGTACTCCCCTTTCAAGGCCCGAACCGAGGCCCTAAGTAAGTCGAGATCCAGAGAGCCCACAATGACGATCTGACGCTTCCGAAAGTTGAGTCTGAGGCCAGCAACTTTTTCAAGGCGACCCTGCAAGGCAGCGAGCGGGCCAAGGGAGCGAAGCACGTTTACCAGCCCGGAGCAGAAGTCATCTGCGCATGCAAACTGCCTGTCGATGTGAGACGACGCCGCCGACGCCATCCAGCGCAATATGGGGTCGACGGCAAGCGCGAAGAGAAGCATGCTGCTCGGGCACCCTTGCTTGACCCCCCTCCCCATCACGAACTCTCCGTGACACCTCCCGCCCAAGCAAACGACAGCTATGTTCTGCTGATACAACAGTCGGTGGAACTGGCAAGCGGAACTGCAGACTCCAATCCGCTCGAGCACGCGCAGCAGCCAAGGGGTGGCAAGCGACGGGAAGGCAGCGCAGAAATCCGTGAGAAAGAGACACGCGTTCCGCCGATCAAGTATGTGTTGTTGAAGCCCCCATCCCTCCGCCTCCACTACATTAGAGAGCATGCCACGGCCAGCAGCGCACGTCTGGACATAGGAGATGGGGATGCCGAGTTAGATGTCAGCGCGCAACGCATTGCGCCCGAAAGAAGTTTAACGTCGGTGTTCGGCATGCTGAGAGGACGCGTGCAGGATGGGTGGCGAGTCGCCTGGCCTGCCTGGTGTCGAGACACCGTCCCCTTGGGCAGGAAAATCATAAGGCTGCGCCTCATCTCTATCGGAAGCTCGGAGATACCATCTGTGGAGAGGGTGGGGTGGACATCATAAAGAAGTCGCAAACCATCAAGAATTTTCCAAACTCCGTGGGGCAAACCGTCTTCCCCAGGCATACTGCGGACCCTCCCCCGAATAAAGTCAAACCGTTCCCCATGCGACAGTTTCCAATCCCGAGGGAGAGGGCTGGGCAACACCTGGATGAACTCGTCGATCTCGGGCCAGGCCGAAAGGTCCAGGGTCGGGGAGGAAAGCGCGCGGGCCCAGTAGTCTTTGAGAGTTGCTGCCGGTTGATCAATCGACGCACGCGGGATACCGTTCTCGTCATATATGCACGTGAGCGAGGTACCCGCCTCCAGAGCTGTTGTTGCCGCTGGACGCGGGCAGCAGGAGAAACTCTAGGCTCGGGCGAAGCGGTGGAGGCATCAATCTCCTGGGCTTCGACAGACAGCAGTTGATTCTGAATGCTGCGCATGTGTGCGCACAGGCCAGCGAAGCGGATGCGCTGAAACGAGGCAAGACAGAAGTGGGCCTGAAGCGCAGGATCGCAGCGAAGAGCGCGATGAATCATCCACTCCCTCCCAAACCTCCATCCTCTGAGTGAATGCGCTGCCCAATATTGCTCCATCTCAAGAGAGATGGCCAACTCGTGCTTCTCAAAGTCGCGGACGTGAGCGGCGGAGACACACATGAGCTCCTCGAGTTGCGCCAGTCGAGCCCGCGGGCCAAGTTCTGTGGACATCTCGGCAATGGAGGCCTCCAAAAAGCGGGTGAACTCAGGGTGATTGACAATCCACTTGGGGGCGGGCCGGTGATCAGGGGGTGGCCGGCAGGGGGGGATGGGGATTACAATCGGGATGTGGTCACTGGGCATTGAGGCTCGAAGTTTGCCGATAACCCCACAACGAACGCCCATGTCGCGAAGTGTAGCTCGAGGCAGCGAGGTGCATGCGCGATCGAGCCTAGCCGAATGCATGATGATGCCGTCCCGCACCTCCCTCCGCGCGTCCTCCTCCTGATAAATCTTAGCAAGATTGGGGAAGGCCCTAAAGCGGGCCCTGGATTGCGCGCGGCCCCCTGGATGCCGCCCCGCCCCATCGCGCTGCAGCCCCCCCTCCTCCTCGAGAACAAAGTTAAAACCACCAGTCGCGATTCTCTGATCGTTCGGGAACTTCTCAAACTCGGCTTGAATAGCCGCCAATGCACTGGAGTATACCGAGAGCGTGTCACTCGCGTTGGGGAGATGGAGGTTAAAGATACTGAGAGAGCCAGCTTGACCAGTAAGACGACTATGGAGAACACGACCAGTAAGAATCGCATTATGAACAATGTCCGACAACTGCTTGCACAGGTCAGGGTGAACGACTGCAATGACTCCACCTTCACGCTGAGAGTCGGAGACGAAAGACGAACCAATCGAGTGCCCAGAGATCTGCAAACCCAGCCCGCGATGGAGCTCCCCAGTATCACCGATATGACCATGAGTCTCTTGACAACACGTAATGGAATGACGATGGGCAAGAGGGAGGAGGCGAGAGCACCTGGCTCCCGCACGCCATGAGGCGTTCTTCACGGAGCAAAGCAGTCCGTGGGAGTTCCACGAGCAAATTGACAAGTCGGAAGATGTAACGAACGGAAGACAGTGGGGGCCAAGGGAAAAGGGAGGAACCTCACCATGCTCAGTCTGGGAAAGAGAGCGCGAGGCAGGCAGCGACCGAGGCAGGCAAGTGCGATCACTCGCATCGTCTAAAGGGCCGCCTGACCTGCACGTCGGCGGCGGCGCGGACGGCAGCTTCCTGGGGCTCCAGGCCGAAGGCAGCGAGGCCATCCGTGAAGATCTCGATGGAGACCGAGAGCGCATCATCTTTGATCGACAGCTGGGCAAGCTCGATGGGCTCGTGCTCTGACTTCAGCGCAAAAAAGGTGCCGCCCAGGCCGCTGCTGCCAAATTCGACGTTGCGCGCCGCTAGGCAGTTCGCGATGTGGGCCCAAACTCGGCCCATGGAGAGGAAGAGCTGGCGCGCCTTGATGTCCTGGCCACGCTTGACCCGCAGGTGAAGCATGGGCTGCGGCGCGAGAGGGTCGGGGTAGTCGAAGGTCGCGTCACGGGCGAAGTTGTTGAGGAAGTCCGCGGCGTCAACAGGCCGCTCAAAGTCGAGGGTGATCTTCTTGGCCATGTCGAAGCATTTTGCGGTGACGCGGCTGGCGGCATCTGTCGGAAAATATTTGAGCTTGGCGGCGTCGGCGATGGCGCGGAGCGACTTGGCGAGCATCTTGCGCGGGAAGCCCACGACCACGAGTTTGCAGACAGCCTCCTGGCGCACCGAGAGCTCGTCGGGGCGAGTCTTGAAGGAGAGTGAACTGGCAGTCGGCGGAGCCCGAGAGGGCGACGCCAACTTCTCTTCGATGCTTGCAATCTGGGCCTGAACTCGGCCCTGAAGGAGGGGCTCGTCCTCGGAGGAAATCGGGGTGGGAGTGGACTGCACCTGGGCGGAGACATTCTCCCTGAAAGACTCAAAGCGTGCATCCAGGTCAGTGTACACCGCCGACTGCTGAGCCTCGAGCGCGGCCACATTGCCATTGATTTCGGTGGAGAGCGTGTGCATGTTGGCCGTCAGCTGGTCGCAGCGCACTGTCTGGGCGGAGGCCTGTGTCTTGATCGTGCTGATGTCGTGTGACTGCGAGGTGAGCTGCGAGCCGAAACCACGGAGGGCCCGAAGAACTTCATCTAGCTTTTCATCTGGGGAGGCACGAGGTGGGCGGGCCTTGTCCGATCGGCTGCGAGATGATGCACGGCTGTCGCGACCACTCTGTAGTGATGACGCACGGCTGCCAGCCCCTGAACTCGGCTCACGCTTGGTGACACCGCGGCGAAGGCGAGACGTCGGCATCGCGGCGGCTGTGCAGTGGGAGACGAAGAACAGAAGTAGAGGGGGAAAAGGTGTGCGCGCGAAGTTGATGCCTGGCCAGGGCGGGCCACCTCTGGACCCGCGGCAGGTGCTGCTCCTGCCCAGCTGGCTCGATAGATGTGTTAATTGAGCCAAAATGGCTACGGAAGAGGGCCATCTGGGAGCCACCTTGGGCCGTCTTGGTGGGCTCCTGGCCCTCCAGGGCGGCGCACGAGATCTCACAGAGGTCCTCCAGGAAGGCCCGAGGAAACCGAATTCACAGAGTTTCCTCTAGTTTTTTTAGGATTGTGGCTTTTGCTTCTTGTCGGCCTTCCGACGGCCCGAGACGGCCCAAGAGCTCCCAAAGATCGCCTCAAGATCGGCCAAGAGGCCTCCACGATGGCCCCAAACTGCCCCAAATGCCCCCAAGACGGCCCCAAGAGGCCCGCAAGGCAGCCAAATAGGCCTCCAAGACGCCCAAGCTTGCCTTCAAGACGGCCCTGGAACACCCCAAGAGGGCCCCAACATGGCCCAGAGAGGCGCCCAAGATCCGGCAGCGTCAGACGGGCCAGGAGGCCACCAAAACGGCGAAAGATGGCTCTAAGATGGCCCAAGACGGCCCAAGAGGTCCCCGAAAAGCCCCCGAAGTCCCCCAATAGGCCCAAGGAGGCCCCCAAGATGCCTCCAGGAGGCTCCCAGGTAGCTCCCACGAGTGCCCCCAGAGGCTCCCAAGATTCCCCCTCCTCCTTTACCTCATGATTTTCCCCGCCATCCTCCCCGAAATGTTCCCCGAAGGGCTTCCACAACGGCTGGGGGAACACATGGTCCGATAGCTTGGCAGAGCTCTTGCCAAAACGGTCGGCCACATGGGCGATTCCAAAAGGCAGGGGGCGACGGTGATTCGCCCTTGGCGTCTTCGATACCAGAGTAACCCACTGCAATAGCAGAGGAAACAATCCATTGCAATAGCAGAGGAAGCCATTGCAATAGTTTGACCGTGCGCGAGAAAAATAGAATGGGAATGGCATCACTGGACACATTCTCTATGCATTGAGCTCGGACACCTACAAGTAAACCTATCTGGAGAATCTGGTGGGATCCACTCCCGCCTTCGCCAACAACTTTCCACCCGCGGTCGATGGGCACGAGAGGGAGCCGGCTGCGCATGCCGTCGGACGGCTTGTCGCAGCAGCTTCTCTCCCCGCCTCGGCTGTCTCGGGGCGTCGTTGACCCTCTCTTTGGGCATCCTCTGGTCTGCTGGGGCCGTCCGCACCGAGCGCCGCCTGGGGCCAGGTTTTTAGCGGCCAAAGAGGCTCCTCTTGAGCCTCTTGAGGCTGAACTCGCCTCCCCGAAGGCTCCCAAAGAGCTCCCGGACTACGGGGGCACAGCGGGGCTGCAGGGGGGAGGTGTGAATTGTGGAGAAGTGGGCCGCCCCTGGGCCTGGGCACCCAATCCATTGGTGCATACGTGGACGTATCATATATATATATATATATGTATACACATACATACATACATACATACATACATACATACATACATACATACATACATACATACATACATACTAGAACCACGCGCGCGCTTCGCGCGCGCTTAGGTTCTAGCTAGGAGGCGAGCTTGAGTCAACGAAAGTCGCAGGGAAGGGGGCAGGGGGAAGAAGGCCAGAGAGCGCTGAAGGATACAAATACTGGAACCCTCTTGTGATTTTGTGGGGGGCCTCGTCCGGCCGCTCGCTGGGAGTTTGACGTAGCTTCTCGGGAGCCTCTGAACCTGTCGGGGGCCTCCTGGAAGCAGGTTCGAAGCATTTTGGGGGCCGATTTGGGGCTTCTCGGGGCCTCCTTTGGGCCTCTTGGGGGTCTCCTGGGGCCTCTTGAGGGGCCTCCTTGGGGCCTCCTGGCGGCCTCTTGGGGCGGAAGGCTCGAGCTTGCGGTTCGTGGTCCCCCTCTGGGCCCCCTCTTGGGCCCGTCTTGGGGCCCTCTTGGGCCATCTTGGGCGCCTCTTGGGCCGTCTTGGGGCCCTCTTGGGCTGTCCTGGGGCCCTCTTGGAAGCTTCTTGGGCCGTCTTGGGGCGGTCTTGGGCGCCTCTTGGGCCGTCTTGGACGCGGTGAAAGCCCAAGAGGCGAACATGCGAAAAATATACGTTTTCCCATAGGAATGGCACGATTTTTGCTTCTTGGGCCTCTCTTGGGCTGCCTCTCGGAGCGTCTTGGAGGCTTCTGGGACCTTCTTGGTGTCATGACAGGCGTCTTGGAAGGCATCTGGAGCCATCGGAGCGCGTTCCGAAGCCGCCTGCGAACGATCTTGGACGGCGTCCGGCGGTCCGACGAGCCTCCGGGCCCCCCGGGGCCCACATTTGTGGTCGGGGTCCCGGCCCCGGGCCCCCGGACCCGGTGCGCCGTTATATGTATATATACATACATACATACATACATACATACATACATACATACATACATGCATGCCTGCCTGCCTGCCTGCCTGCCTGCCTGCCTGCCTGCCTGCCTGCATACATACATACATACATACATACATACATACATACATACATACATACATACATACATACATACATACATACACACACATACATACATACATACATACATACATACAGATACACACGCAACCACACTAGAACCACGCGCGCGCTTCGCGCGCGCTTAGGTTCTAGCGATTCCAAATCAACTTACTGGACTGGATGAGGATGGACATAATGCCGCATGGATCACCATCTGGGAGCGTGCTCCCTGATGAACGCTTAAGGAGTCGTTGAAAGCAGGCCCCAAGATATCCGGCTGCTGTGAGCAGACACACCGAGCAGCTGCCCGACGGGAACCTTTGGGAGGCTTCGGGAGGAACGTGGCCTGTGGACCGTCTTTCGCGAACTCGAAGAATTTCTTGGCGTCTGGAGGGTCCCTCGGACAATCTCGGAGGTGCTTTGGAGGTCCCTTGGAAACCCTGGGGGCCAATGATATTGGGCAACTCAAACCATCCAAGGGATGCCACGTTCAGTCGAAGGCGTACCGGGCGCGGCCCTGCAGATCCCTTAAGTCGTACTGCGCCTTGCTGGGAAGCGTTAAGATGATGCACGACACAGACGGTACCAGACAGATGACGCGGCTCCCTCTTCTAATGGAGGCGACGTCCAACACGACTTCGCGCCATAGGTATGCGTGCTGGGCGATTTTCCCCTGCTGTTGTCCGGAAAGCGCCCAGGAAGGCCCCATGAACGCGCGCAACGCAGCCACGTGGAGGACCCAGGGCAGCCTACGTATGGGGGGGCGCCCTGGAACGCCTAACAGCTTGGGATAACCATCCTGGTGGCTGCCTGTGGGGAACGCTCTTGGAGGGCTCCTGGGGTCTCTTCGTTTTTTTTGGGGGGGAGGGGGTCTCTTCGGTTTTTGGTGGGGGTCTCCTGGTGGTCTCTTGGGACTTCTTGGGTGTGCCTCGGGGGCCCCCCCAGGGCTCTTGGAGTCTGTGCTCGAGATGTCGAACAAACTGAATTTGAGGGATTTCCCTTTATCCGTAGCTGGGCCTCCTACCACTCAGTGGGGCAGGATGCTGGGTGAGGGCAGCTGAGGGGGGAAGGAATAAAGGAGAGATGTGGATGAGGGAGGAGGGAGGCGGAAACGCACGAGAGAGGCGGAGAGAGGAAGGTGTGAAGGAGAGACGAAGAAGAGGGAGGAGGGAAAATATCGCAGCGGGGAGGAGGGAGGAAGGAAGGAGAAGGATGTGGAACGGAAGACGGAGGAGAACCAAGACCAGGTGAGAAAGAGAGAGAGAGAGAGAAAACAAAACAAACACATATAACCGACAACGAAGGATGGGAGACGGAAGCGCACTCTGGGGCACGCTAGAGCCTGGGACAGGAGAGAACGGACGGGCATGGGCGAACTTTACAAACAAAATAATCCCTTGTTTTTTCAAGTTGGCTCTGAAGGCCCCGAGGGGCCCCCAAGATCGCCCCACGAGGCCTCCAAGAGTCCCCCAAGAGCTCCGGGGAAGCCCTCGAGAGGCCAACATCATTGCAACACTAGGAACATTACGATTTTTGTGTTCTCGCATTTCTGACTCAGAGACGCTTCCGAGGCTAGCGCATGCATCCCAAGAGAACTCCAAGATGCCCCCAAGATGCGTTCCGAGCGGCTGTTGCGGGCCTGGAGCCCTCCTGGGGGCCTCTTGGGAGCTCTCCAGAGCCTCTCGGGGCCCTCTTCGGCGCTGGATGCCTCCAGGGCGGCTCCCGGGAGCTCGTTGGGGCCTGCTCGGAGCGTCTTTGGCCTCGGTGCTGCCTCTTCGGGCGTCATGGGGAGCCTCTAATAGCCTCTTCGGGCCACTTCCCGCCGCTCGGGACGCCTCCTGGGGACCTCTTGGAGCTCTCTTTGGGGGCTTGCGCAAGCTTCGGAAGCGTGTCGGAGGCGGAAGTGCGAGAAGACAGACAACCGTTGCTTTTTGATGGGGGGTTCAATGACTTTAGTATCTCGAGGGTTTCCCCAGACCTCTTGGGGGACTCGATATTAAATGCTCTTGGGGGCTTCTGGATCCGTCAGAGGTCCGGCTTGGACAGCCTTGGAGCACTCTTGGGCTGTCTCGGGGGCGTCCTGGGCCGTCTTCAAGCTCTCCCGGGGCTCTGCCCAGGAGGGCGGTACCGGGGATTTGCTGGAAATGATAGAGTAGTTGGCGGAACCCCAGGGGGGACTTTATTATAGAAGTCATAAAACAACATCTCCTCATCTCCTCCTCCTCTCCCTTCTCCTCCTCCGCCTCCTCCCCCTTCTCTTCCTCCTCCTTCTCCTCCTCCTCCTCCTCCTCCTCCTCCCTCCTTTTCTCCCTCATCATTCGAATGGTATCCCTGTCAAAGCATGCCTCGCTCCACTCTGCAGCAGGGTGCCAGCCTTCTCCAGCTTGCCTTTGAAGGCGGATATTCTAGACTTCACCTTGAACATCTCCTCGGACTATGAAGATGAGAACGGCGAGAGAAGGATGAGGATGATCAATACGAGGAAACTCTAGCTGTCAATGCCAACTCTGTGCGGTGCGGGGAAATCGAAAAAAACTACAAAAGGAGACGGAGATAGAGAGAGAGAGACAGAGAGACGGCGAAACAAAACGCTTTGGTGACCATTCCGCAGCCTGCCGTAATGGTATTCGCAAGAGCTGGACAAGACATTGGCCAAGGAGAAGCCAAGTATGCAACAACATCCTAGCACAACCATTTCGTCCTTACTATGGGGAGCGTCCGTATTGATCGAGGAAGAAAGATATATAGAGAGAGAGAGAGCGAGAGAGAGAGAGAGAGGAGGCAGAGACAGAGGAGTGAGAGGGAGAGAGAGACATAGATATCGAGACACAACCAGACTGAGAGAGAGAGAGAGACATAATGATATGGTTCGACACAGGGAGAGAGCAGAGAAAGAGAGAGAGAGAGAAAGAGATAATGATAACGATATATATATATAGAAATAAACGAGAGGGACAGAGATAAGACAGAGAGAGAACGAGAGAGAGAGAGAGAACGAGAATACTAGAGAGAGAGAGAGAGAGAGAGAGAGAGACAGATCTCTGAACCCCTTGGTCCGACAACTTCTGGTCATAGTTTAAGCTCCTCTACTTCACGAGTCCCCGAATGAGTGACGCGCCTCTTTTACAAGCAGGCCATGAGGGTTCTGCATTCCTTGGGAAGTGGGGCGGGCGGAGCACGGGCCCGCGCGAAACACACAAGCTCAGCATGGCCCTGTTGTCAACCTTGAATCCGCTGCTCGCGAATTTGCCTATAACTGAACAAATGGGTTCCATGGCGGGTGAGCTTGAGCAAACACGGTTCTGGAACAGACGGCCAGGTCACGCAGGGACGCAAGAGAAATGAAGACAGTTCAACTGCATATACTATCCCAACCCCTGGGTCCGAAAACTCCTGGCCAGAACTCTGGCCTGTCCCCCTCGCGAGCTTCCGACGATGCCACGTGCCTCTTTCACAAACAACCCCTGCAGTTTCAATGCTCCTTGATAAGCGGGACAGGCGGACCACGGGCCCGCGAAACACGCAAGTTAAGCAGGGTCCTGCTGTCACCCTGACCTCCTGTTCTGGTTTATTGCGCCCCCTTCTTTCTCGGGGTTTGGGTCGGGAGGGGCCAAAACAAAACAGAAAACTCACGGTTTCTTCTAGGCCTCCTCTTCCGGACAGGCGCGAAATCACGCGTCAATTTTTCGCTGGATTGGGTCCGCTCCCAAGGGCCAGGTGCACGCAGTCAGCCCGATGATCACAGGAGGCAACCTGCAGAAGGAAACGCTGGAGCCCGCTCAACAGTGTCGACGAGACGGGAGCATTCGGGGGCCCTTCAAAGCCTCCATGAAAAATGAGGAGCGACCCAGCAATTTTGGTATTGTGATGGCTGCTGCACTGACAAACAGGCGCGAGCGTCAAATTCTTGTTTGTAAATTGTCGTATACGTCTCATTTGATGAGAACCCAACCCAGCGTCCGCGCCTGCGGCAGGTCTCCAGCGCACCGTATCTCGCTGCGATCTCGATGGTCGCGGTGCGATTCATGCTGCGAGGCGCGCCGAGGTGGCTCTGGCCAAGCGTCGGCGCGCCGATGGTCCACTGCCTCCTGTACTCCGCGACGCTGATGGGGAACGCCAGCTTCTCCTCGTCTGGTTCGAGCCCGTTTTCGCATCGTCATCTCGGCGTCGGTCTCCGAACACTGGCCAGGTCGCCCCCGTCGAAAACATGGCTCTCGAGTCAGAGCGACACCCGGCCTTGTTCCCAACAGAACGTGTCCTGCGACAAATATACCACGCAGGCCGCTATCATATTGCCTCGCGCCAGCATGTCGCCGCAAGGGGCCCCGCGACTTTGCCGCAGAAGCTGCCGCCTTCTTGGGCCATCTTGAACGTCTGCCACGCCGGCGGGGCTCGCGATGCCAGCGGGGCTCGCTCCTGCGTTCGGGAAAAATGAATGACGAAACTCGGCGACAGATGCCCCCACATAGGTGCGGGCCTACCGCTCGCAACAACATAGGCAGGACATGTAGGCCGCCAGCGCGCGATCCCGTTCTTCATGGGACTCGACGGCCACCCCGCGCAGACGCACGTCGTCCAGCAGCTCGTAGGCCGCAGGCCCAATTGACATAGATCTTGTTCGCGATGTCTGTGACCTTGTGCACCAGCAGCTTCTTGGCGGGCTTTGTCTAGCCCCCGGGAAGGCGATCGTCGTCTGAGCGCAACGCCCGAACGCCTCTCTTGCGAAGAGGGGCGAACGTGGTCGCAGGCTTGGGGAAATTCCTCTTCTGTTACATGTAGACGCTGGGTCTGATGTCCTCGCTCATCCTGCCACCCTGCGTCCGCGCGCATAGTCAGACGCAGCAGCATCGCCAACGCCGTCCTCCGCATCGCTGGTGCCCCGCTGCAGCCCGCAGACGCGCCCTCGCACCTCAGGGCGAGCCCCTCACTTTCAGCCTCCCTCTCTTGGTCGCAGCGTCTGGCCGGGCCGGCGCGCCTTTCAACGGCCCATCGGCCGCGTTTCGCTTTGAACTTGCCCAGTGGGACCTCGGCCGAATTCCTGGGACTAGCTGCAAGGTGCCGCTGGCTCGCGCCTGCCTCAGCAACGCCCGAGATGACGGACGACTTTCGCCCAGGCGTCCCAGGGTGACCAGGCTGTCGGCATCGATCGCGACCTTATCGCCCCAGTTTCGCCTGCGCCGAGCCAGCCGACGCAGCGCCATGAGCGCCGCGCGGCGCTCAGCGATATTCTTGCGCTCGTCGCGACTCCGGGTTCTGGCAGCCGCCAGGTGCTGGATGTCCTCGCGCGCCGCCGAGTCAGGAACGTCCTTCTCCGCCGAGAGACTCCGCGGACCCAGTAAGAGCGGCCTCTCCGTCCTGGGCGCCGCGCCTGGCTTCGCGCACCGCGGCGCCATCTGCGCCGTCGACCTCGCGTGCCCCTCGTGCAGCTCGTCTGGGTGCGGGCGGGCTACCTTCGCCCAGCGCCACCCGACCTTTTCCTCGTGCCCTTGAGTTCCTTGGGGCACGCCTCTTCGTCGGGGCCAATGGTCCCCTGGTCGTGGAACATCGACTGGTCGGCCCCCTGCATCTGCGACCCAGCTCTCGGGGCGCCGACGATTTCGCCAGCGTCCGCGCAGGCTTCCCCCGCTCCGCCCCGCGCGCGCAGGAGCCCAGGCCCGCCCGGCGGACGCCCTCCCGCCCCGTGATCTCCATCGGCGGGGGCGCCCAGCAGGGCGAACTCGCAAGATTCTTCAAACCGAATGGGGCCCCCCGCTTCAGGTACTTACTGACCACTCTCACCGCTGTCACCATTAGGTCGGCGCCCTCGTCCGCCAACTCGTGGTCCTTCGCGCCGGGGCCCTGATCTCCCAGCGCCTCCCCCCGGGCGCGGGGGCGAGGTGCTCGCGCCCTCCGCCGTGTCGCGCGCGGCGGAGCCAGATGGACCGGCCAGTGGGCCCGTGCAGCCGCGCCCCCGAACAGACGCCCCAGGTGCGCGATATCACCCCAATCGCGATCGCCCCTGAGAGCCGCCCCAAGCCCGCGAAGAGCTCGAAAAGCCCGGGCGCCCCCCCGCGAGCCCCCCCTCCCTCGCCAGGTGCTGGTATGCCGGGGTCTCCGCCTCCATCTCCCGCTTCTCCGCTTCTGAATGGGACTCGCGCGAGCTCGTCGACCGCCCCAGCTCGCGCCCCCCTTCGCATGGGGCCCTCGCCTCGTCGACGTCAGCTCGGCTCGCCGCGGTGCCAAAACGCTGATAGCCCGCGTCAGTCACGGGCGCCCGCTCGCGCCGCTCGGAGCCCAGGCGCGCGCCGCGGGGCGCCGAGGGCGAGACAGCCACAATGAACTCGTCGAGCACTTCGTCCAGCGGGGGGCCTCGGCTTGTTCTCGATGCCCTTGCGCCCAACGGCTCGCGCGGCGGGGCGCGCTCGCGGCGTCTCGCGCGCAGCCGAGGATCCTGGCCCAGGGCCCCGCGAGCGACTCCACTGCGACGGGGGCTGCCTTCGCCTGCTTGAGCAACGCTTCTGCGGCCCGGGCCGCAGGGCGCAGCTCCCCCCCCGCCGCCCGCGCCGCCTTGGAGCTCGCGCCGAGCGCGACCCCCGGCGAGCGCTCCAGGCCCCCCCGAAATTCTCCTTGTGGGCCGCCAGGCCCGCTGCTTCGAGGGCCCGCTTCGCCCCGGCTCCGTCCGCCTTCGCCTGCAGCGCCGCGACGCCCAACCCCGTCGGGCTCGAATCGGAACCCAGCGTAGTCGTCGATGAAGATCCAGCACAACAACGACTCCACGTAGCACTGAAGCGCGACCGACCCGCGCTGAATACGGCCTGCTTCTTGGAGCCCGCCTGCGCCCCCCATGGCGCCCTGCAAGGTCGAGTGCGCCATCGGCGAACCCCGCGGGCAGCGAACCCCGCGCGAACCCCGTGGACAGCGCCCTCGGGAGGCCAACCCCGCGCGAACCCCGAGGAGGCGGCCCGGGCGAACCCCGTTGGCAGCGCCCTCAGACGCGCGATCTTGCCTCCGCCAGGGCATTCGGAGACCGCCGGGCAGCTCGAGCTTCGCCCCATTCTGCTTCAGACCCGGGTCGCTGTGGGGCTTGACCGCGTCGCGCGCCGCCCAGTCCACCTCGCGGCACCCCGGCGGCGCGGCCCTCGGCGGGCCCTGCAGGCGCGGGCGCCCCATGAAAGAAATCGACGCAAAACGGGTCGGCACCGACCCGGGGGGCGGCAAAGACGCATCGCTCGCCCGTAGGAGTGGGCGCATATCGCCGCGCTGCGGCCCAGCAGCCGCGCCCCCCCCCCCCCCCTCCCTCGCTTGATGCCGCCCGGCGGCTTGCGGGGCCAGCGACTTGAACGCTGGCTGTCCATCGGCGAGACCTCCTCGCGGTGCTCGGGCGCCCCGGCGACCCCCGGCGCCGGGCCGTCAGGCCGCCTTCTTTTGCGCGGCCGAGGCCCCCTTTCACGCAACTCGAGTCCCCTTCGGCGACTCGCTCCTCGCCCTCTCCAGCGCCCCGCGGTGAGCGCGATAGACGGCGTTCGCAGACCCGCGGGCGCGCCGCGCCCCGAGTCTGCCCAGCTGACCGGGGCGACCCACCTCGAGGCCCTCTCCCGGGCAGAAGGGGGCCCGAGGAGCTCCGCGCACAGGATCTAAAACCCGAGCCTCCGCGCCGTGCGGGCGTCGCGTGGACTCACGGGGCGCTCCGGCGCTCCCGCTTCCAGCGGCCAAGGCCGGCGTTGCCGGGCCCGGGGGGGCTCGGCGCGCGACTCGAGCCGAAATTGACAAGGGCCCCCTTGAGGGCCTTCGCGACGATCGCGAACGTCGCCAAGCGCTGGGGGGGCGCGAAGCTAAATCGACGGCTGCCCGCGCTAGCCTGCGCCCCTCCCGCCGCCGGAGAGGCGGGCCGCCCGTGCCCGGGGCCGTCCTTGCCGCTCTCGGGGAAAGCCTTGTCTAGGCGCTTATTGGACTAAACTTCCTCTGCATTGTTGCGCGCCGCCGCGTCGGCATCCGCGATGACCCAATCGTCGCTCTCCAAGGCCGCCGCGTTGCACTCGCCGGCCAGCTCCCGCCGCCGCTTGCCGTTCCCTCCGCGCGGTAGCTTTCAGTCGCCCTGCCGACGCACTTCCTCGAAAACACTGAACAGGCCACGCCGCCAACGACGCGTCACTTCCACCGCCGGA